>JAGFBZ010000089.1:326260-444343 GCA_018398805.1 Hirundichthys speculiger | reverse complement strand
GGCAGCTGCTTGTTTTTTTTTTTTTTTTTTTTTTTTTTAATATTGAAATACATCTATGACTGTGACCTCGTTGGTTTGGAGATGAGGACTGTGTGGCTCCTTAACCCTGTTTGGTAGCTGGCTCCATAGAAGAGGTGCCTGATAGTGAAAGGCCTCTACTCCCCATTCTATATTTAGATATTCTGGGAACTACAACTAAACATGCACCCTGAAAGCAGAGAGTTCAATTGTAAGTATAGTGTTATTATGCTTGAAGGTAATAGAGGAGCTTGGCTGTTTTGGTCCTTGTGTGTGGTAAGAGAAGTTTGAAGAACTTCTTAGTTGATGGTGGCTAACACTGGAGACATGATGAATCTTAAGGCAAAAAACATTATTGAACTCCCCGTCGGGGAATTGAACCCCGGTCTCCGCGTGACAGGCGGGGATACTCACCACTATACTAATGAGGAGGTGTTGACTTTGGCAGCTGCTCGTTTTTTTTTTTTTTTAAATTGATTATAAATCTATTACAGAGACTGGTTAGTTTGGGGATTGGAGCTTATTACTTTGTAACAGATAATGTGTATTGATCGGCAGTATTGTTGGCTCACAACAGTCATCCATACAATTGGAGTGGCTCTTGGAAGCATTGGTGGTTGAGTATCCTAGTTTAACTGTGCATTGCTTGCAAATGTTGTTCATCCCAGAGGAGCGCATTAGAGAGAACGTAGCGACAACTTAAAAGAGCCACTGGTGCCATGGGACCTCTGTGAACATGTCACCGGTCCCCTGCCACAGTAATATATTCTTTATAATACACTGACTCCTCCATGAGTCACCACCTTATCGTGGTGGAGGGGTTTCCCTCACCTAGAGACCTGTTTGCCATGGGTGACCCTTCCAGGGGCATAAAGCCCCTGACAACATAGCTCCTAGGATCACTGGGGCACGTAAACCCCTCCACCATGATAAGGTGGTGACTCATGGAGGAGTTTGCCACATTTCAGGCTTCAAAAAAAGATATGAAATTTCAATTTTTGTCAAGAAACAACAAATAAAAAGCTGAAAAGTGGGGTGTGCAATATTATTCAGCCCCCTTGTGTTAATACTTTGTAGCTCCACCTTCTGCTGCAGTTCCAGCTGCCAGAGTCTTGGGGTTTGTCTCTATCAGTTTAAGTTAGAGACTAAATTCTTGTCCATTCTTCCTGTAAAACAGCTGGAGCTCAGTGAGGTTGGATGGAGAGCGTTTGTGAACAGCAGTCTTCAGGTCTTTCCACAGATTCTGGATTGGATTCAGGTCTGGACTTTAACTTGGCCGTTCTAACACCTGGATACGTTTATTGTGAACTGTTCCATTGTAGATTTGTCTTCATGTTTGGATCATTCTCTGTTGGAAGATAAATCTCCGTCCCAGTCTCAGGTCTTCTGCAGACTCCAACAGGTTTTCTTCCAGAATGGTCCTGTATAAAGGATAAAGTGTTATTATGTCTTGAAGATAACAAGGAGCTTGGCTGTTTTGGTCCTTGTGTGTGTAAGAGAAGTTTGAAGCATAATCTTCTTAAGTTGATGATGGCTCACACATTGAGACATGATGAAGCTAAAGGCAGAAAACATTGTTGAACTCCCCGTCGGGGAATTGAACCCCGGTCTCCCGCGTGACAGGCGGGGATACTCACCACTATACTAACGAGGAGGTGGTGAGCGCGGCAGCTGCTTGTTTTTTTTTTTTTTATTGATATAAATCTACAGTGACCTGGTTAGTTTGAGGATTGAAGCTTATTACTTTGTAACAGATAATGTGTATTGGTTGGCAGTATTGCTGGCTCACAACAGTCATCCATACAATTGGAGTGGATCTTGGAAGCATTGGTGGTTGAGTATCCTAGTTCAGCCTTTCTCAACCAGGGTGTCGCGGCACACTGGGGTGTCGTCTGACTGCTTCAGGGGTGTTGTCAAAAAAAATTACCTATTTTGACATTTCATATACAGTGGTATCTCTTCTTACGAACGTTTCTACATACGAAAATTTCAGGTTACGTAACGCCTCAAAGGGAAAATATTGCCTCTTGTTACGAAAGAAATTCCAGGATGCGAAAGGCAAAAATACAGTAGCGCTGCTACTCGCAGCTCCCAGAGTTTACCGGACGTAAACATACTTGTCGGCTCAGTATCCGGTTTTGAAAGCGGTGCGTCCGAGCTGCTCTGCCATTGGCTATCGCTTAGCATCTTCCTGGCATCCCATTGCTAGGAGGGCCCCTTGTCTGTATGAGCGTAACCAGCAACCCAGGTAAAGAAAACCATTTTTACCTCCGCCAAGGAGGTTATGTTTTTACCGGCGTTTATCTGTCTGTTTGTCTGTCTGTGTTCAAGATAACTCAAAAAGGTATGGATGGATTTTGATTAAATTTTCAGGAGTTGTCCGAAATGTGAAAAGGAAGAACTGATTTCATTTTGGGTGTGATCCGGAAGAAATCCTGGATTCTGGATCACTTTCAAATTTTTGATAATTGTTGCGTTTAGTGGAGGTCTGCGCTCTCTGAGTGCTTTTCTAGTTTAACATGTATTTCTCACAGGTTTTTATGTCATTTCAAGTATTATTTATAATTTATAAAAAAAAAATGTTCGAATTTCGGGGGGCTTGGAACGGATTAGGGCATTTACATGGAAAATGCGTCTCTACTTCAGAAATCACAGAGGAGCCGACTTCTTCATGCAAGCCTTCTTCCACCAGCTCTGAATTTGCACCATAGGTACCAAAGTAGTTGCTAGCGATAAGGCTAAAAAGAGGCAATACAAATACTCAGTCTATATTTAGATATTCTGGGAATGACAACTAAACTTGCACCCTGAAAGCAGAGAGTTCAATTGTAAGTATATAATGTTATTATGTGTTGAAGGTAAAGAGGAGTTTGGCTGTTTTGGTCCTTGTAAGTGTACCAGAAGTTTGAAGCACAATCTTCTTAAGTTGATGGTGAGCCAGTGGAGGGAGGCTAGCACCTGGAGACATGATGAAGCCAAAGGCAGAAAATATTGTTGAACTCCCCGTCGGGGAATTGAACCCCGGTCTCCCGCGTGACAGGCGGGGATACTCACCACTATACTAACGAGGAGGTGGTGAGAACTGGCAGCTGCTCGTTTTTTTTTTTTTTTTTTTTTTTTCTTACTGATATCTGTCTACTACAGTGACATGGTTAGTTTGGGGATTGAAGCTTATTACTTTGTAGTTACTTTGTCACTTGAAGTGAAATGAAATTTATTGGATATTTTAAACAAATAAAAAGACTGCAAAGGGGGATGTGCAATATTATTCGGCCCCTTTGTGTTAATACTTTTTAGCGCCACCTTCTGCTGCAGTTCCAGCTGCCAGTCTCTTGGGGTTTGTCTCTATCAGTTTAAGTTAGAGACTAAATTCTTGTCCATTCTTCCTGTAAAAAACAGCTGGAGCTCAGTGAGGTTGGATGGAGAGCGTTTGTGAACAGCAGTCTTCAGCTCTTTCTACAGATTCTGGACTGGATTCAGGTCTGGACTTTGACTTGGCCGTTCTAACACCTGGATACATTTATTTGTGAACCGTTCCATTGTAATTTGTCTTCCATGTTTGGATCATTGTCCTGTTGGAAGATAAATCTCCGTCCCAGTCTCAGGTCTTTTGCAGACTCCAACAGGTTTTCTTCCAGAATGCTCCTGTATTTGGCTCCATTCATCTTCCCATCAGTTTTAACCATCTTCCCTGTCCCTGCTGAAGAAGAGCAGGCCCAGACTATGATGCTGCCACCACCATGTTTGACAGTGGGGATGGTGTGTTCAGGGTGATGAGTTGTGTTGCTTTACTCCAAACATATCGTTTTGCATTGTGGCCAAAAAGTTTGATTTGGTTTCATCTGACCAGAGCTCCTTCTTCCACATGTTTGGTGTGTCTCCCAGGTGGCTTGTGGAAAACTTTAAACCAGACTTTTTATGGATATGTTAGAGGAATGGCTTTCTTCTTCCATAAAGACCAGATTTGTGCAGTGTAGGACTGATTTTTGTCCTCTGGACAGACTCTCCCACCTCAGCTGTAGATTAGTTCATCCAGAGTGATCATGGGCCTCTTGGCTGCATCTCTGATCAGTCTTCTCCTTGTTCCAGATGAAAGTTTAGAGGGACAGCCGGGTCTTGGTAGATCTGCAGTGGTCTGATACTCCTTCCATTTCAATATGATTGCTGGCTCAGAGCTCCTTGAGATGTCTAAAGCTTGGGAAATCTTTTTGTATCCACATCCGTCTTTAAACTTCTTCACAACAGTATCTGGGACCTGCCTGGTGTGTTCTTGGGTCTTCATGATGCTCTCTGATGGTTAGCCAGTGGAAGGAGGCTAACACATGGAGACATGATGAAGCTAAAGGCAGAAAACATTGTTGAACTCCCCGTCGGGGAATTGAACCCCGGTCTCCCGCGTGACAGGCGGGGATACTCACCACTATACTAACGAGGAGGTGGTGAGTCTAGCAGCTGCTCGTTTTTTTTTTTTTTTTATTGATATAAATTAGGGGTGTAACGGTACACAAAACTCTCGGTTCGGTACGTACCTCGGTTTTGAGGTCACGGTTTGGTTCATTTTCGGTACAGTAAGAAACAAATGCAAAATATAAATGTGCTAGTTGTTTATAACACACTTTTGTGCTTTTTAACAATAGGAACATTAGCCTATACAAAGCTAGAATTCTGCTCAAAAATATAAATACAATATTCTAAAATGTAGATATTTTGAAAAACAAAATGAAAATAACATTGGCTCAGACTTTTGCTTAAAAAAATTAATCCATCTGATGTGCAAAATTGAACAGTTGCAACACTGAACAGTTTCAAGTTGTTGGTCAGATTAAATAACATGAATAAGGCTCAGGGTGTTTCTTTAAAAACTAATCTTTTTATTCTTTCATAAAGTCTTGGTATGATTTTCTGGCTAAAATGTGGACGAGAAGGTAATTGATATCCGGGCTCAATTACCTTTATCATGTGTTTGAAGCCAGCGTTCTCTACCACTGATTAGGGTGTTCGTGTGCACGCGCATCGCCTCGCCTGTGTATGTGGTGACACACGCCCAGTCTGCACACAGAAACTCGCGCTGGCTGTGCACTGAGCCCGGCAGAGAGAGAGGGAGAGAGCGAGAAGCACAGCTCGCGAAGCAGACAACAGCCAAGTGATGGCTTCAAACCTAGCGGTTTGAGTGCGCATGAGTCTCAAAATCACCAGAAAAAAGTAGCTAGATTGTCGCTAGTCGCTTTTTACAAATTAAGTCGCTGGGGGGGGGGGTCTGGAAAGTCGTCGCTTAGATATAGCGACAAAGTCGCTAAGTTGGCAACACTGGGTGTGCGCACAACTGCGCATGTGCGGCTGCAGCGCTCTGCTCCACAACGTGCGGTCCTCTACTTAATATGTCCGTGTGGAAACTCGTTCGGTACGCCCCCGTCCTGAACCGACCTACCTGTACCGAAACGGTTCAATACAAATACATGTACCGTTACACCCCTAATATAAATCTATTACGGAGACCTGGTTAGTTTGGGGATTGAAGCTTATTACTTTGTAACAGATAATGTGTATTGGTCAGCAGTATTGTTGGCTCACAACAGTCATCCATACAATTGGAGTGGATCTTGGAAGCATTGGTGGTTGAATATCCTAGTTTAACTGTGCATTGCTTGCAAATGTTGTTCATCCCAGAGAAGCGCATTAGAGAGAACGTAGCGACAACTTAAAAGAGCCACTGGTGCCATGCGACCTCTGTGAACATGTCACCGGTCCCCTGCCACAGTAATATATTTTTTATAATACACTGATATCATATAAGTTTCTAAATTTTGTAAGAAGAAAACCTTTGGCGAACTAAAAAAGGTTATTGTTTTTCATTTTGTGAGACACAAAAATAGAAGCTTTTGAATTTCATCATCAGAAGTCCTTTATTTAAAAAGATGAATTTGTTATTTATAATACAAATGTTGAAAATGGACAGAACAGCACAAAAACTACAAGGATAGTGGAGCACACAGTGAATGATTAACAACTGACAGCTGTGGTGGGTTGGTCTGAAGGGAAGAGAGCAGAGAGAAGGGGGGGTGAGGGGAACTGCTTAGTGGATCATGTTTGTGTCACCCAGGCAGCAACCGTCCTACTTCCAGATTGAACCTCAACCAGGAACAAAGTCTCGTTGCAGTTCCTTGACTGAACACTAGGTGTTGGCTCCAAAACAGCAAATCCCAGTTATTTACATTTAGGTGCAGAACATTTTGCCCTAACCATATTTTAATTTCTGCAGTCAGAAAGGGTTTGAAGAGCACCACTTTTGTTTGGGAGCACAGGAAGATAAATTTGCAGGTCATCTGCATAGCAGTGAAAGGCCAGGTTGTGCCTAGCAATGATAGAGCCCAGAGGCAAAATGTAAAGCGAAAACAATAAAAGGGCCCAATATGGAGCCTTGGGGCACACCACAGATCAAAGGAGCAGCAGAGGAGGACAAGTCGCCAATCATTACAGAAAAACTTCTGTTTGTCAGTTACGATTTGAACCATTTCAGCGCTGTACCACAAATACCAGCACACTGATTAAGGCGAGACAAGAGGACTGAATGATCCACTGTATTGAATGTTGCTGTCAGGTCTAACAAAACTAAAACAACAGGACATTTGGCGTCATCAGAAAGGACAATGTCATTATGCACTTTCAACAGTGCAGACTCAGTGCTGTGCCTTGTCCTGAACCCAGACTGAAATTTTTCAAGAACACAGTTATTTTCTAAAAACGATTGCAGTTGGGTAAAAACAATTCTCTCAATGACCTTTGAAATAAAAGGCAAATTAGAAACAGGTCTAAAATTGGACAGAACACTGGCGTCAAGATGTGGTTTTTTAAGAAGTGGTCTCACTATGGCATGTTTAAAAGAATCAGGGACACATCCTGAACTGAGACAAATGTTCGTTAAAACCAGGAGGGAAGGCCCAACAGTGGAAAGCACCTCTTTTAACAATTTAGTTGGAAGAATGTCCAGAGGACAACTATTCTGGGAACTACAACTAAACATGCACCCTGAAAGCAAAGAGTTTATTTGGAAGTATATAATGTTGTTATGTCTTGTAGGTAACAAGGAGTTTGGCTGTTTTGGTCCTTGTGCGTGTAAGAGAAGTTTGAAGCATAATCCTTATAAGGTGATGGTGAGCCAGTGGAGGTGGCTAGCACATGGAGACATGATGAAGCTAAAGGCAGAAAATATTGTAGAACTCCCCGTCGGGGAATTGAACCCCGGTCTCCCGCGTGACAGGCGGGGATACTCACCACTATACTAACGAGGAGGTGGTGGGCTGTGGCAGCTGCTCGTTTTTTTTTTTTTTTTTTTATTGATATTGATCTACTACAGTGACTTGGTCAGTTTGGGGATTGAAGCTTATTACTTTGTAATAGATAATGTGTATTGGTTGGCAGTATTGTTGGCTCACAACAGTCATCCATAAAACTGGAGTGGATCTTGGAAGCATTGGTGGTTGAGTATCCTAGTTCAGCCTTTCTCAACCGGGGTGTCGCGGCACACTGGGTTGTGATCACTGGGGTGATCTACTACAGTGACATGGTTAGTTTGGGGATTGAAGCTTATTACTTTGTAATTACTTTGTCACTTGAAGTGAAACGAAATTTATTGGATATTTTAAACTTTTAACAAATAAAAAACTAACACCTAACACCTCTACTCCCATTCTATATTTAGATATTCTGGGAACTACAACTAAACATGCACCCTGAAAGCAGAGAGTTCAATTGTAAGTATATAGTGTTATTATGTTTTGAAGGTAACGAGGATGAGGAGCTTGGCTGTTTTGGTCCTTGTGTGTGTAACAGAAGTTTGATGCATAATCTACTTAAGCTAACACATGGAAAGGCAAAAAACCTTTATGAACTCCCCGTCGGGGAATTGAACCCCGGTCTCCCGCGTGACAGGCGGGGATACTCACCACTATACTAACGAGGAGGTGGTGGGCTGTGGCAGCTGCTGGTTTTTTTTTTTTTTTTTATTGATATAAATCTACCTAGTTCAGCCTTTCTCAACCGAGTGTCGCGGCACACTGGGGTGTCGTCTGGCTGCTTCAGGGGTGTTGTCAAAAAAAATGACCTATTTTGACATTTCATATACAGTGGTATGTCTACTTACTAACGTTTCGACATACGAAATGATGAGGTTACGAAATGCCTCAAAGGGAAAAAACACATGGAGACATGATGAAGCTAAAGGCAGAAAAGATTATTGAACTCCCCGTCGGGGAATTGAACCCCGGTCTCCCGCGTGACAGGCGGGGATACTCACCACTATACTAACGAGGAGGTGGTGAGTTCTGGCAGCTGTTCGTTTTTTTTTTTTTTTTTAATTGATATAAATCTACAGTGATCTGGTTAGTTGGGGGGATTGAAGCTTATTACTTTGTAATAGATAATGTGTATTGGTCGGCAGTATTGCTGTCTCACAACAGTCAGGTCGGTGGAAATTCACTTTTTAATGAGTCAGTTGGCAAAATGGCATTATTATGTAAAAGCTCATTCGTATGAAAAACGAAGCAATTATGTAAAAACCCATTCTTAGATTAAAAAAAGCCATACTGAAATAAACTATTATGCATTAAACTAAGATTAAATGATAATACAAATATTATCATTCATAATAATTTTTTTTTCATAATAATGGGAAATATTTCATAATAATAAACATGTATTTCATAATAATGGGAAACATTTCATAATAATGGATACGTATTTCATAATAATGGGAAACATTTCATAATAATGGGTACATATTTCATATTATATTCATTGAATTATGACCAAAACGGGGCTCCATAAGCGACACTGTCAGTGTTCACCTACAATTTTGGGGAGGTGCACCAGAGTGTCTGCGGAGGGTGGGGGGGCATATCTGTGTTATCTGCGTCAAACACGCAGAAGACCTGATTTCTGAGCATAAACCAGGCTTAAAGCTTATCACTTGGCAATAAATAATGTGTCTCTTGATAGTGTTGTTGAGGCACTGATCGATACAGGTTAAGCTGGTCTTTTAAGCATTGGTGGTTCAGTGGTAGAATTCTCGCCTGCCACGCGGGAGGCCCGGGTTCGATTCCCGGCCAATGCATCATCCTTTTTATGCTTTTGAAGAACTTTTTCCTTGAACTGCATGATGCCTAAATTTGGTTCTTGATTGGGCTTGAACCCCGTAGTGACAATAAATGGTATTACTTGTATGATATAAATTTAAGAAAAAAGAACAAAACAAAAAAAAAAAAAAATCAGACATTTTTTCCTTCCATTTGGGGTTTAAATGTTTCTAAAATTTTGCCATCAGATTATGTTTTGTGGTTACACGGCTGGAAAATCTCATAAAACCTTCTTTCTTGAGTCTTCAATAAAAATAAGATAAGAGATACGATAAGATAGGATAGCACTTTATTGATCCCACGACGGGGAAATTTGTGCGTTACCACAGCTCAATTTACAGAAAAACAAAAATAACAATATATAAACAATATATATATAAACAGAAGAGGAACAAATATATACAGTAGAAAAAAACAGTGTAAACAACACTATGTACAGCTGCAATTTACAGCAGCAAGCATACACGGTATGCAGTTATGGGTGGAGGGTTGTGGAGGTATTCAGATAAATGAATAAATAATAATATGTGTGTGTCAGCTGTAGATGTGTGTGTATGTGGAGTAAGTATGTGTGTGTGGGGGGGGGCGCTGTGAGTGTGAAAAATTGTTCCGAGTGACTCAGCGTCATGATGCGTTGTAGAGTCTAACTGCAGTTGGTATGAAAGACCTGCGAAAGTGCTCCTTCCTGCAGCGAGGGTGTTTCAGTCTCTGACTGAAGGAGCTGCTCAGCACACCCACGGTCTCATGCAGAGGGTGATGGGGGTTGTCCATGATGGATGTCAGCTTCGCTAACATCCTCCTCTCACTCACCACAATCACAGACTCTAGGGGACAACCCAGCACGGAGCTCGACCTCCGCACTAATTTGTCGATCCTGTTCCTGTCTCTGTCGGAGCATCCGCCCCCCCCCCAGCAGGCTACTGAGTAAAAGATGGCAGATGCCACAACAGAGTCATAAAAAGTTTTTAACAGAGTCCTGCAGACTCCGAAGGACCTCAGTCTCCTCAGTAGGTGGAGTCGACTCTGGCCCCCTTTTGTACAGGACATCTGTGTTGGTTGACCAGTCCAGTTTGTTATTGAGATGAACACCTAGGTACTTGTATGAGTCCACTGTCTCAATGTCCTTTCCCTGGATGTCCACCAGTGTGGTAGGGGGTGACTTCCTCCTGAAGTCTATCACCATCTCCTTTGTCTTACTGGCGTTGATCTGTAGAGCATTGATCTCACACCAGTTGACAAAGTCCCCGATGACCCCCCTGTATTCCTGGTCATTCCCGTCCGATACGCATCCGATGATGGCTGTATCATCCGAGAACTTCTGTGGTGGCAGTGGTCTGAGTTGTACATGAAGTCTGAAGTGTACAGGCTGAACAGGAAGGGTGAGAGGACTGTGTGCCCTGCGGTGCCCCCGTGCTGCAGACTATCATGTCCGACACACAGTTCTGGAGCCTCACGTACTGTGGTCTGTTGGTGAGGTAGTCAATGGTCCATGTAGTCAGCTGCTGGTCCACTCCAGCTGCCTCCAGCTTCCCTCTCAGCAGTACAGGCTGGATGGTGTTGAAAGCACTGGAGAAGTCAAAGAACATGACCCTCACAGTGCTCCCCACCAGCTCCAGGTGAGAAAGGGATCGATGTAGGAGGTAGATAACAGCGTCATCCACCCCAATGCCGGGCCGGTAGGCAAACTGCAGGGGGTCCAGCGCTGAGCTCACCAGTGGGCGGAGGTGGTGCAGGATGAGCCTCTCCATGGCCTTCATCAGGTGTGAAGTCAGGGCAACAGGTCTGAAGTGGTTGGGCTCCCTGGGGTGTGCGATCTTTGGCACTGGAACCACACAGGAAGTCTTCCACAGTTCAGGAACCCTCTTCAGACTCAGACTCAGGTCGAAGATATGCAGGACCACCCGACAGAGCTGGTCTGCACAATCCCTGAGCAGTCTGGGGCTGATTCCATCCGGACCCACTGCCTTCCTGATCTTTGTCCTTCTGAGCTGACTCCTCACCTGATCAGCTGTGAGGTGGAGGCTGGGCTGGGGGGGGGGCTGGCTTTGTTGTTGGTGGGTGTGAAAATGTGGGTGAAGCAGGGTGGTGTGAGGAGAGTGCAGGTAACGATAGTGCTGCACCAGGAGGGGTGCAGCACTAAATGGAAATCTAAATTTCTCCATCTCGAAATGTCTCATAATGTCACTCATAAGATTGGAATAAGTCCGTGCTGCCTTTTGCTTCCAGTTGAGTAATATCAGTCTTCGTGCAAGTATACTGACAAACAAAATGATATGATCCTCTACGTTACTTTTTGTCATATTTGGATCAATGATTGCACATATCGAAGCACTATGAGTTCACTCTAGGGCTGTCTGCCATTGTTCTTCTGTGATCTCGCTGCCTAGGTCCTGCCAGGCTGTCCTCAAATGCTCTAGAGTAGCTTCATCGAGTTCGCTCCACCTTTGTGGCCCCCCTTTTTTTCTGCCATGCTGTGCTGTGTGAATGGCCCGGGGGGCTGGAACGGTTTTTATTGTTTGTAACATTTTCTTCTTTGGCTTTGCCGCCGTGACAGTTGAGAATAGAGCTGCAATGGGGGCCAAATGAGTCCTGTGTGAACTGGTCTAGTACAGTAGAAAGATGACAGCAAGCTTGTAGCCAAACCGCATCAGAAGCTCAAAGGAAAGTACGTGGAAACGCTAAATGCCCAGTCTTCATCTTATCTCGTAAGAAAACAGAAGCAATGTTGGAATCGACCGGTACAGATGGCTAAAAAGAATCATACACACGATCCGGACGACCTTCATGACGTGTCGTACCCCAACATCTACAGTGATATTTGTCATGACAAAAGTGCAGAAACTTTGGAGGAACTGAAGACCTAAAGATCTCTTGGTGAAGGATCTGGACACATTGTGGCTGCAGGAAAAGAAGAATAAAGAAATTAATTTTCATTTCATTTCAATTATGTTTCATTGAGTCTGGAATCACTATCATCCATCATATCAGGAGAAATAAGTCATGTCCAGCTTCAAGTTTCAGAATGGGATTCCTTTCCTTTCAGTGGTCTATGGTAGTATTTCCTGATTTGAGAAACTTTAAATGGATATCATTGGCACAGAAATTACGTGACTTTGTCAAAATGGCCAGAACACTCTGGAATAACCCATGCGGCTAACTCCCCACAATCCACGTTTCTGCTGAGTTCTTCAGTCTTTTATCCTTCACTTACTCCCATTTTTAGAGTTTCTGTACGGTTCCCATCTGTTTTTGCTGCCATGAAAAAACACATGTATGTGGCAATTCAGCCACTTAAATAGCGATTTCAGCTTCAAAAAGCTCAGATTAGTGCAGAATGTAAGTAACACTACACACTGGGTTTTACAGTGTTTATGAATGAATTGCTTGATCTATGAAACTGCAGAAGGCTTGTTGTAAATACTATCTATACTACTATAGTGCTGGGGGCCTCTGACTCTCCTACTGAGGTGGTTTCACAGCAATTCACACCTTAATGTGGACAAAGCATCTCAGATGCTGATCAAGTCAACAGTGTTTGGTTGGACAAAAGAGCCTAATGATCTATTGGTTGGACAGGTGTGACAGTAATTTACATGTGACTAGGGATGTCCCGATCACGTTTTTTGGGTCCCGATCCAATTCCGATCTTTTAATTTTGATGATCGGCCGATTTCCGATTTTTTTCCGATCCGTTTCACTTTTTTTGAGTGGGCAAACAGAGTTTAATTTCCTGTGCATTTTATTTCCTGTGTACATTAATAAATAGGCCTGCATCCAAGCTGAGATTAATAGCTTTTATCATCTCATAAAATAAACAATAACTTATTTAAACACTCTTCTTTCTTAACAGTGACTGTTCAACAGTCTCAGTACTAAAGAACAAAGCACTTCCATTTAAATAGCAGCAGGTGAACTTGACTAGCAGTTTAAGGCAATGAAAACACTAGCAGAAGTCTTTGCAATCAATGAAATCACATCAGAATAAAAATAACATAAAATATTAACTTCTTTCAAGACCCACTGCACATGTTCGCGCACTTTTGTGTCCTTTGTCGTTCATGTAATGACGGGAACGAGGCTCGAGGTAATTAATGAGCTGGTTAAATGCCTTGTAAATGTGCTGGTCGTCCTCAGTAATACATTCCGCGATTAGCTCGGTGATTTTTCTGTATTTCTCCGAGTCTTTCGGGAGTTTCTTTCTTTTAAAAGTTTCACAGAGCGTTTGCTGCCGAAGCTGCAGCCGACGGCACCACGGCACCTGACAGAAGGGTGCGTGATCGGTGCTGCGTGCTTTTTTAAGTGTCTGATTAAATTGGTGGTGTTGTAAACTCTCTTCTTACTTACCCCTCGTGATATCTCAGCCTTCCACATGTTGCAAGTCGCAGTTGAAGTGTCGGGTTCTTGTAATTTTATAGTGCTGCCACACTGCTGACATTTTTGCTAAAGTTTAGCCTGACGCCGCCGGTCTTAAAACTTTTAAGGTGGATACAAGACAGCGCTGCTGTGAAACCTCATTTCAGTGCAAATTATTAAATGTATATAGTTTAAAAAATATTCTTGTTTGTGTAATATGATTACTTTATTAATTTGTGTTAATCAGGATCACTTTTTGAGGAAAAAAATAATGAAAAAAAAGATCGGCGTGTTATAATAATGTTGATCGGCCGATCCGATCCACCTTAAATTTTTAAGATCGAAGGCCGATCCGATCTGGGGATCGGGATCGGGACATCCCTAATTTTGACATTTCATATACAGTGGTATGTCTACTTACTAACGTTTCGACATACGAAATGTTCAGGTTACGAAACGCCTCAAAGGTAAAAAACATATGGAGACATGAAGCTAAAGGCAGAAAGGCAGAAAAGATTATTGAACTCCCCATCGTGGAATTGAACCCCGGTCTCCCGCGTGACAGGCGGGGATACTCACCACTATACTAACGAGGAGGTGGTGAGTTCTGGCAGCTGTTCATTTTTTTTTTTTTTAAATCATTGATATTGATCTACTACAGGGTACACGCCGCTCAACAGTAATTTGAAAGTGACTGCGGTACCAGTTTTGGCCATAATCTTACAAACGGCTCCTTTAAAGCTTATCACTTGGCAATAAATAATGTGTCTCTTGATAGTGGTGTTGAGCGACTGATTAATACAGGTTAAACACATTTTTTAAGCATTGGTGGTTCAGTGGTAGAATTCTCGCCTGCCACGCGGGAGGCCCGGGTTTGATACCCGGCCAATGCATCATCCTTTTTATGCTTTTGAAGAACTTTTTTCCTTGAACTATGTGATGCCTAAATTTAGTTCCTGATTGGGCTTGAATCCCGTAGTGGAATGGCTTCTACTTGGGGCCTGCAGAAGGCTTGTTGTAAATATTATCTATACTACTATAGTGCTGGGGGCCCGACTCTCTTACTGAGGTGGTTTCACAGCAATTCACACCTTAATGTGGACAAAGCATCTTAGATGCTGATCAAGTCAACAGTGTTTGGTTGAACAAAAGAGCCTAATGATCTATTGATTGGACAGGTGTGACAGTAATTTACATGTGACTTCAGTGATTGTCAGTGAACAGCCCTGCTGGGTGTGACATATATATGGGTATGTTAATTTAATTTTAGAATGGCTTTTATTGTGTGAAAAACTGTTAGAGTAACTCTCAGGGGGTAAATTTTGACTTTATGTTTTTGATTGTTGAAGCAGTGGCAGCTTTCCATTGCAAAATGCATAAAAAGGAGATGGTGCTTTAAGACAAAATTGTAAATGTGTCATAAAACAAACCTGTAGGTTGTGGGAACTGCTGAAGCAGAACCTCTGGGTCCCACTCAGACTGTACAATCATCACTGGACAAACCCTTTGTACTGTCACCCACAGGTTCTCTGCATAGTGATTTTGAATCCTCTTTTTTTACTTGGCACCAGAGCTAAAACGAGGACTAGCAGAGCTCTGTTGGGACGCGACAGTTGCTGAGCGTCTGTCCTCTGCATGTATACATTGCAGCCACTGGCGTAGTCAATGGCTAGCTGTCAATCAAATGGCAGTCGGCCAAAAAAGATGTATTGCTTTATACAATTTTACCTGATGTGGTACAAAAGAATTCACCACCCGTACAGTTGTCGTGGATGTAAAATTGTATGTTTATTTGTGATGCAAAGTGGTCCATGTGAACATGGAGCTCAATGGAGATTTGGTCTGTTTTGGAGTCAGTATCCAGTGATCAATTGAGGAATTTCAAGTTTTGTTGTAAGTAATGTATAAAGAGCCAAAAGCAGTGGCAGAAAAGAAGGTTTTACTCCCCGTCGGGGAATTGAACCCCGGTCTCCCGCGTGACAGGCGGGGATACTCACCACTATACTAACGAGGAGGTGGTGAGCTTTGGCAGCTGCTTGTTTTTTTTTTTTTTTTATATTGATATACATCTACTACAGTGACCTGGTTGGTTTGGAGATTGAGGGACTGTGTGGCTCCTCAACCCTGTTTGGTAGTTGGCTCCATAGAAGAGGTACCTGATAGTGAAAGGCCTCTACTCCCATTCTATATTTAGATATTCTGGGAACTACAACTAAACATGCACCCTGAAAGCAGAGAGTTCAATTGTAGGTATATAGTGTTATTATGGCTTGAAGGTAACGAGGAGCTTGGCTGTTTTGGTCCTTGTGTGTGTCAGAGAAGTTTGAAGTATAATCTTCTTAAGTTGATGGTGGCTAACACATGGAAACATGATGAAGCTAAAGGCAGAAAAAACATTATTGAACTCCCCGTCGGGGAATTGAACCCCGGTCTCCCGCGTGACAGGCGGGGATACTCACCACTATACTAACGAGGAGGTGATGAAATTAGGCAGCTGCTCGTTTTTTTTTTTTTTTTATTGATATAGATCTACAACAGTGACCTGGTTGGTTTGGAGATTGAGATCCTTGTGTGTGTAAGAGAAGTTTGAAGTATAATCTTCTTAAGTTGATGGTGGCTAACACATGGAGACATGATGAAGCAAAAGGCAGAAAACATTATTGAACTCCCCGTCGGGGAATTGAACCCCGGTCTCCCGCGTGACAGGCGGGGATACTCACCACTATACTAACGAGGAGGTGGGGAGGACTCACAGCTGCTCGTTTTTTTTTTTTTTTTTTTGACAGGAAGATGAGGGTCACATGTTTTGATTTTTTGATGAATGTGGAAAAGCTGTTTTTTGTGGGAGCCATTGAAGCCTTTAAGGTAAGGTGGGAGATCTTTGAAAAGACGGTTCCAGCAATCCAACTCAAGTGAGACTTTGAAAATATACACTCCCTCCCTCCTCCCAAAGGCTCCGCCTCCTCCTCTTCGAAACCACGTCTTCACACGATTCCTTAGCCGTGTGATCAATCAGTAATCTAGTCTTATAGAGCACATCAACGATACGCAGAGCCAATGATGGAGACGTTCCCAATTTTTAAACTATCCGTCCAAAATGACTGAGACCCTGTCGATAGCGTCAGTCTCTGATTGATCCGATAATTTCCAAAACCACTTACCCGGTTTCCCAACGGAACAACACAAGCACCATATTTAATATCTGAAGTTCATGTCTTCGTTCAGGTAGAAAAAGGCAGTGTAATGGTCTACTGCAGCCATTCTCAAACTCCAGAATACAGAGGCCCAATTTGAAATGTGAAAAATCTCTGCGGCCCACCCAAACCTTTAAACCTTTAACTGTGAGTAACAAACAAGACAAGAAGCTATGTCGTAAGGGGTAAGGGATCAACAAATACGGTGACACTTGTCATATTAAGTTAGATGACAGCAGAATAACACTCAATTGGTTTGTTTTATTACTTCTAAATATTTCTTTTAATCATGGCATAAATATTTTACAGTAATTAAGAAAAAAAATAGAGATATATATAGATATAGAGATAGATAGATAGATAGATAGAGAGATATATATATAGAGATATATATATATATATATATATATATCTATATATATATATATATATATATATAT
This sequence comes from Hirundichthys speculiger, assembly GCA_018398805.1. Taxonomy (NCBI): domain Eukaryota; kingdom Metazoa; phylum Chordata; class Actinopteri; order Beloniformes; family Exocoetidae; genus Hirundichthys; species Hirundichthys speculiger. Next base: position 427,207 of record JAGFBZ010000089.1, on the reverse strand, counting down.
ATATATATATCTATATATATAGATATATAGATATATATATATATATATATATATATATATATATATATATATATATATACATATATATATATATATATACTGTATATTCAAGATTCAAGACTCTTTATTGTCATTATGGCCACACACATAAATACACACATGAATAAATCACTCAAATAAATAGAAGAAAAAAATATATATGCAAGATTTAAAAAAAACATTCTTTGTAGATGATACTTACAGATTGTACGTGTTTATTTACAGAGATCTGGCTCTGCGGGGGTGGGGGAAGAGGTGGTGGGAATGAGAAATGGGAAGATAAAGTGCACCTTGGTGCAAGTCCTGGTTGTGACACAGAGGTGTATCTGTGTGATGGAGGTAGGTGTGTGTGTTTGAGGGGGTGGCTGTGTGTGGCAGTAGGGGGGAGGGTCCATGTTTAGATTTCTTAAGGGGGGGTGGGGTATAGTGGTTCACTACAGGGGGGCTATGGCTTTCACAGCTCTGGAGAAGAAGCTGTCTCTGAGTCTTTTTGTTGTGGCTTTGATGTTTCTGTACCACTTCCCTGATGGAAGTGCTACAAACAGTGGCCTACCTGCAGTACCACGACAGCCCACCAGGGGGCCGCGGCCCACACCTTGGGAATCACTGGTCTACTGTTATCTCCAAATAGCCAAAAGCAGTGGCAGAAAAGAAAGTATCACTCCCCGTCGGGGAATTGAACCCCGGTCTCCCGCGTGACAGGCGGGGATACTCACCACTATACTAACGAGGAGGTGGAACTTTGATGCCTGGCCAGTTGGGGTGAATACAGTCAGTATGTCAGACAGTTGTTCAGAGTTGGACCAAAGTATAAGACCTGGGTCCCACTAGGAGCAGAAGTGCCAGATTCTGGTTTAGCTCTGTCCTCATGACAGTCTCAGATCCCCAGGAGTGTTTCAGAAGTGGAAAACTTCTGAGTGCTTGTCTGTCTTGTCTAGTGTTTCACCCCAGGCCTACAGCTGCCATTCCAGTTGAGTCCAAAACTCCCATTTCATGTCATGCCAATTCATAAAACCCAACTGATTGCATCACATCTTCACGTTGGCGTAATCCCTCATCTTGAGCTAGCCTGAGGTGACAGTGGGGAGGGGAAAAAAAACGAATTAACTGCTTAAAAAAAAAAAAAAAAACCTCCAGCAGAACCAGAGTCAAGCTGAAGTCCAACAGAACAGTGAATGACTGTGGTCCAGTTTTTCTCCATCCTCAGTGCGACATCAAGCCCCGCAGGAAACGCTTCAAAAGCAGAGCGCTTGCACGAGCTGCCTGCTTGGCTGGACTTGTGAGGTTACACGAAAGTGACACTAATTTAAAAAAAAAAAAAAAAAAAAAAAAAAAGTGTAATCCAGGGGTTCACATATTTGTGAGGCCCTGGCTTTCACCTGAAGACAGCTGGGACACCTGGGACAGCCTCCAGCAGATCCCCGTGACTCTAAATATGAACAAGTTATCGATGAGAGATTTTATGGAAACTAACAAATGCTGCACTAAGTTTAATATTCACCATGGCTGTTTTTAGCTAAATGTATTTTACCCATGGTGACTTGGGTCAAAATGTTGCTCAGGATAAAGACAAGTGTATTTCTTAAGAACCAGGACGTGTAAACATGAACCTGGCGCTGTTATTAGGGTAAACATCAGGGCCCGGCTCCCTTGCAGTTTACCTGACTGAGTTCATCATCATTAAGCCTGTCTTTCTCTTAAAGTACTTTAACTCATCTTGTAACCCGAGGCCTGGCTTCAGCTGCTTGCAGATCTAATCAGTCTAATGGAGTCGTCTTGTAGGTGCTCCATGCCGGGGAGTTTTTACTTCTGTGCTTGTTGAACTGCTCTGCAGTGTGTGAGCCTGCATACTGTCTGTCTGCGCTTGGATGAGTTGATGCGTGGCAAGTGAGAACGATGAGCAGAAGGTCAGCAAGCTTGTTTAATCTGTTTTTATGGTCTCTGTGCCATCAAAACTATTGAGTCAAGCCCTCTGTAATTTTAATGTCCCAGTTCGGATTTCAGGAGCTGCGGCCGCAGTACTTAACACAGCTGTGGGCCGCCGCTGCAAGACGAGTGTTGCTGAAATCCGAGAAACCTAAAAGGCTTTTCCCTTTTTAGCGGTCGCAAAGCCAGATCATCAAGTTATGCATATTGTTCTGGTGTCGATGTTACATTGAACACCCTTCCCACTTGTTCATTGATGACCTGCACTATGAGTGGCAGCCGCAGTATGGACAATGTGTGGTTCAGTGTCCCGCTCAGAGACACTTTGGTCATTGACACTGTGGCATCTTCTGATTTCTTCCAGCTACATCGATTCTTCCTTTGAAATCCCAAGAGTGACATCATGGCGGGACTGTGAAACAACTACGTCCTTTCAGGTTTCCATGACTGTCCTGATCTGCAGATGACTTCCTCTGGCATGGGTTGGCCTATTACATCTTGGTTTCACGACTCTGCTACGATGTCTGCAAAGGAGGCCTCGGTACACTGGCAGTCCACAATGGCTGGAGAAGTCGACAAAGGATTTTGTCAAAATTCCTTCCATGCTTTACCTTCAGAAAAGCCATTTGTAAGTGTTGAATTTCCCTTTATGGGATAAATAAAGTATTTTTCATTCATTCAACTCATCCAGGAGCCATTCTGCCAGACACCACGCTGCTGGATGAGTGTGGAGACCATTGAACTCTCTCAAACTTGAGATGCATGAGTTTGTTCATCTAGTTGTCCATGTCTGTGGAACAGCTGCGAGCACGCAACTACATTTCTAATTATTTTAGTTGCTCTCGATTCATACATCATGTGTGATGATAATTTAGAGGAACCCCTGACATTGAGGGGGAAAATGATTACCTGGAAAAGCTTTGGATAACTTGAATTGGCTTTTTTTTTTTTCTTAAAGATATATGTAACCAAAAGCCAGGCAGAGAGGTGTTTGGATCCAAAATACCTTCTACAGTTATGTTTTGGTAACCCTAAAACATGACTGCAAAAAGTCCCGATTAATTCCCAAAAGTCCTGATTTGTCATTATGAGCGCTCCATATTTTTCCATCTTTTGTGCCAGTACTCTCCCATTCTCAATGACGATTTAGAGAATACACTGTTTGAACTTCCTCTTTTCTGCTCTCTGTTTTACTTCCTCAATACCTCCTATTTACCTTGTCTGGATTACTTACTCTGGGCATTTAGATACAAATCTCAATGCCAAATCTTCAATTGTTGGGCTTTGTAAAGCTCAGACAGCTACTCCCACTTCAAGACAACTTTTCTGTTGTCTCGACATAACAGCTGAAGGAAAGTTCCAGAAAATGTTCCAACAGAGAAAAAAACACTCAAGAGACAATGACAGGTGTAAGTCGGTGCTGTGATGATCATGAAAACATTGTACTTTGTGTTGATTTTGTTTGTGCCTGTAGAATCACGGTAATATCCCTGTAATAAATGCACTGATTACCTTCAAAACTACTGTTAATCCTCTTGTTCTTTAATAAATGCTTCCTATAAATTAAAAAGAAACAACAGAAACAAGTTTTTGATTGTGATGTGGTGACTCAGACCAATGCAAACATAATTATTTGTATTTGTACTAACAGAACTCTCAGAGTTGCAATGTAAAGAGAAATGTTTATTGCAGTAAATGACCTCTTAGATTTTTATTTTTGTCCACAAGCTGTTTAACAAATGCACAGATCGTATATGGTATCCATAACTTTAATTTGTCAAAATTAACAGATTTTGCAATATGTTTTACGATATGTTTTTCGTGGAACTATTAAATAATAAAGCCATCAGAGGACAAAGTAATTGATCGCTGAAGCTACGCACGGATGATCCTGACTTTCAGGTTGAGCGTTCACACAAAGCTGGGCTGATGTCTGTTTACTCTTTGGTTCCAACATTACACAATCTTTGGAATCAAACTTCACTGTGCGTCTTTCACAGAGCACACCTTTCCCTACAGGTACATGTGATTTGTTCATAAATAGCCGTGATGCTTACATATTTGAAAAAACTTCAACAGGCATGTCTCAACTTTTGAGATTTTTCCTCCTTTCTCTTGAGCGTCACATCAATCACAGCTGCTGTTTTAATGTTAGGCTTTTAAATTTGTTACCAGAGGGCAACAAGGAGGTTTTTAAAGATGAGTTCACTGTATTTCATACAGTCATTAACCTGTGGCAATATGAGACATAAAAGGGAGAGTAAAATGAGACAATTCTTCAATTTAATTTTTGACATAGGACTTGTTTTTGCTCATACTGAGTGACTTCTTCTTTATTCTTGATCTGATTAGATATAAATAGAAGCTAAGACAATGATACAAAACGTTTTGAAATGCATAAAAATGTATATGTTATGGAGAAAATAAGAACTTCACTATTTTTTTCATTGTGAACAAAGTGTTTATATATTTATAAATATTCAGTTACAGTATTTCTCAGTAATAAAAAAAAAAATACAACTTAGATGGGCGTGGAATCAGCGCTGTTAGTTCCCAAACAGCATTTACAGAGGAAACAATAAACATAACAGAGCTTCGTGCGGCGTTCAGGTGCCAAGTGGAGATCGTACTGTTTACGTTTTGTTTTGGGCAGAGTTGTTTTAAGTTATTAGCTTTAAGGTTGGGTCAAGTCTCCGCGACCTAAAGAAACGATATGAAATGCACAACACAAATCTGAAATCACTTTTATGAGATAAACGGAGAGTTCTGACCGTATAATTTCAAAACTTGATCGGAGCGCAAGGACATTTAACGTTTCATCCGTGTGGAAGGGAAAGAAACTGGGCAGTCTTGCGCATGCGCGACGGCAGTGTTTGCGTTCCTCCTCCCTCCTGCGAGACTGACAGCCCGTAACTGCCGTTGCTGCTCACCGGCAATGATACAGCAAACACGGACGCTGTAAGAGACACCGAAATGGACTTAGCAGGCACCCGGTACCATCGAAAAGACGGATATTATTGACACACCACCCTCCACTGATAGAAGACAGCACCGCGTTTTTCAGCCAGGAGCAGTTTTCTGTGTCGGCGGGGGGATTGGAGGATTGTCACCCGGGAGAGGAATGGATGCGACGGGCTGATTCCCTGCGACACACACCGGCCAGCTAAGAGGCGTTTACGCTCGCTTTGGAAAAGTGCACCTGCATTATTCGCCGATTCAAATATTCATCCACGTTTGAAATTTACATTTTAAATGACATAAAGTTCTCGAGGAGCGTCGCTAATCGACGCAGCTCGCGGCTACCCGGAGGCTAGCTGAATTTCGCAGCATTTGTTTATTTTACCTGCTGCCTGAAATACAGAGGTTTTGTATTTTTCTGGTACCGAAATAATACTTTGCTTCAAGAAGAGAGACGTGAGCTGTAAGGTAGCGCTCGAGCTTTGGCAAAAAAAACTGGCAACGTCCAGCTTGGTTTTTTAAAGGACATAAATCATATGACTTGTCACCTATGGCTCGTTAGTATCGCGGTACCGCAGCTGACCCAGCTAGCTAGCATCTATGCTGGCTGCTAGGTAGCTCCAGTAATCGTCTCGCCACTTCACAGCTCCAACCTTACGGTAAAGATGCACCACCAGGACTACTCCGGAGACCAGCCCGGCAGCGGGAGCCGCAAAACGGCTTACCACTACCGGAGGGGAAGCGGCGGTGCCGCCGCCGCATCCTCCGGCCGGCGGCAGCGGAGGCAGCGCGGTTGACGACAGCCCCTCGCAGGCTGGGTCCTCCTCTCCCGCCCTCCACCACCAGCCACAGGTGGCCGGGACGCAGGTGAAGAAGAAAAGTGGTTTCCAGATAACAAGCGTCACCTCCGCTCAGATCAGCGGAAACAACAGTTTAGCGGATGACACGGAGAGTTATGACGACATGGACGAGTCCCACACTGAAGACCTCTCATCTTCTGATATCCTGGACGTCTCCGTGTCCAAGGCCACGGATACAGGTGTGCCGGAGAGAAGCTCTTCTGATGAGACTTTAAATAGTCTCCACGGGGTTGACACACCTGGACTGGTGTCACCCAACGAGCCGCTTCAGCCTCACGCCGTGGCCCAGGGCTCTCAGCAGCACTCCTCTTTGGTCAACGGGACCATGCATCATCAATATTATCCTCAACCGCCCGGCCAAGCCCGCCATCATCATTCTGACAGCTTGGGAGGAGGCGAACCGTCACTACAAACTCCTCCGGTTGCACCCGTAGCCAGCTCCAACCCAGCACCTGGACTCGGCCAGTCCCAGCGGCCATCAGGGTTGGATCACCCCAAAGCTGCCGGGGTGGCAGCTCAGCAAGTAACCCCGACTGTTAGCGGTAAAGCCACGGATGCACACGTTTCCAGCGTGTCAGCTGTCGCTGCTGCTGCGGTTCCCCCCTCAGGCGCTGCAGGTTTTGACAACACTAGTGCGAGCGGGCAGGTGGCTTCTGCGGGAGGAGGAACAGCCCACGGCGGTCAAACGCAGCACACCCATACTCAAACAGCCCCCGGCTCTCGTTTCAGGGTGGTCAAGCTGGATACTAACTCGGAGCCGTTCCGCAAAGGAAGGTGGACCTGCACGGAGTTTTACGAAAAGGAAGCTCCATCTGAGCCACCGAAAGCGGTAGAGTTGTCTGCAGAGACTGAAGTGGGTAACGCCGGGATTAGTCCAGGTGTACCTGCCGTACAGCCGCCTCACACGCTGCAGCCCTACCAGCCACCGAGCCAGGACTTCATCAGTCCACAAGCCATGCAGAGCCCACCCCAGCCTCTGACGCAAACCGCTACTCTGAGCTACGTTTCACCCCAGGAAGTTGTTGGACCAACTCACGTGCAGAAACCAGGGGTTCCTGCCGTTGTCGCTACAGCAACACAGCAGGTGACGCTACAGACTGATGTAAGTCAGGGTCCCATAATACCCCAGCAGATTCCCTACGCTGTGGACCAACCGCAGGCGCAACCGCAGGGGAGTTATGCTGCACCTCAGCTCCACGCAGGGGGCGTTATGGCCCCGGGAACTGTACGACAGCCAGACTTCATCCAACCCACCGCTCCCTTCCAGACTCAAGTCCAGCCTCCACTTCCGCATGTTACAACAGGAATGCCCGCAGCGCCGGTGCCGGTCCCAGCACAGCCACCGGTGGGCGTTACTCAGCAGCAGGTGATTTCAGCAGCGTTTGCTGCCCTCCCAGTTCACCCTCAGCCCCATCCACAGCCCGGCTCTACCGGCACGGTCCCTGCAGCGCCCACCCACGGGACGCCGTACATGCCTCTGACCGCGCTGCAAGCCGACCTCCAGCCTCTCCTCACCGCGGGCGCCAACATCACACACGTCCCCGCGGGAGTCGGTTCTGCAAAAATATCCCAGCTGGAGGACGCCCAGAAGCTCCTCCTGCAGCACCAGGGTCTGCTGGGCCTGCCCAGGCTGGGGATGGCGGTGGGTGGAGAGGGGTCAGCCGAGGGCGGCGGCGCCGTCGGGTCCCTGGCCCACATGGGGATGTCAGCCGAGGCCAGCGCCATCATGGCCGCTGCAGCTGCAGCTGCAGGCCTCAGGAGTCAGCATGCTGAAGGAGAGGAGGACAGGTGAGAAGGGTCTAACTGTTATTATCATTTATCATCTGCTTTTTTTTTTTTTTTTTTAACTAAGCAAAACACTTAAATCTCTCTTGATACAAAAAAGGTTCTGACAGCCGTCCTGATACTGAAGAAATGTCACTTAACTTAAGACGAGAACAATTTTTTTTCAGTAGTTCTGATGATGGTGTTTGGTTTAATGTATTCTATGATTGTTTTACCACCTTATTTTGTTGCTATCTCACATTTGAGCCAATCCTCTGAGGTCTCTCCTCAGTTAAAAACGTCTCTCTTGGCACCGCCGTGGTAAAACATCAGTGTCTGACTCAGATGCGGTGGAGCTGCTGAGTCACTGAAGGGGGGGGGGGGGGGGGTGACTCAGCAGATGTGCTGCCCTTGACGACCCCGAACCATCACTCATTCAGTCCAATAATCTTTGTGTCAAGTCAGGACATATTTTGTGGTGTTCTGCCTCAGTTGTTCACCTCTTAACTCCTTTCTCCTTCTTATTTTTTTTTTGTTTGGCCGTGAATTCGTCACAACGATGCAGTTGTGTGTTTATACTTGATCTTTGATAGTTTTCCCCCCTTGAAGGTGGCTGTTTCAGTTGCAGGTGATCTAAAAAAGCAAGGCCGGTCAAACTGGGTCAGCGCCTTTGGAAAACTTTCCATGTCATTCAGAGTCTGGGCAGGATCTGATGCCGAGTTGCATAAAACTGGACCGACTCCGGCTGCAGAGAAGTGGAGCGCCGTTGTGGAGGCGGCGTGGCGTGTTTTCGCTCTGCGGGGCCCGTGTTCTTGTCAAGCAAGAGATTCGTGTTGTGCTCGCCGTGATAATGCCTCCAGGTCGTGGAGGAAGTTCCACTGTCACCCAAACACCCACAACCGAATTACAAATGTATGTTCTTAGAAATGGAAATGGAGGACTTTGGTTTGTCTCTTGGTGGCTTAATCCTCAAAGCATTTAAATTAATAGTTTGCAGAGCATGCTTGAGTTGAAAGACAACTGTCAGTATTATAAACTATTGTAGGCTTCACTTGAATAAATTTAAGGCATGGCATGAGAAAGTCCCGGAGCACGCTGAATATGGTTGTAAGCTTGTTAGCATTTTACTGGTGTGTGTTACACAAATTCATATTCATTTTGTGTGACATGACAGTGTGTCATTAATTTTGTTTCAAAGTGGTAAATTTAGTCTTAAACTTGATGTGTGCTAAAAAGAACATCTTGGAAAAGTCATGGAAATATTTTGGTGAAAATGTGTTTGCGGTTCATAGTTTTAGCTCAAGAAACGGGGAGGTGGACGGTTCACTAAATGAAGGCTTAGCATTGATGTAATCTCCGCTGCAGCAGACAGAGCACGACTGTGTCTGTGTGGAGGCTTTTGTCACCAGTTGGTGTTATCCTTTCAGCACAGTTTGTGTTTTCTATGGCCTCTTCATGCCTTCCTCTGCAAGTGTTTTTCTGTCTATCAGCCCGTGCGTCTGCCTGTTTTCTTACCATGAATCGGTCACTGTCCTGCAGCAACAGACGGTTCTGTGATGAGCGTCTCCGTTGTTTATAGCCGAGTTACCATCAGTCTGTTATTCTGTTTCGTCTCCTGTCTCTTGTCTTCCTTTGTCGTCCCCTTTTCGTTCTCATTCTACTTTCTTTATGTTGTGTTTTCTCTATTTTAACAGCGACCAGTCCCACACGATAAATCTGTTTCCAGCTGTATTTACTATTGAGTGAACAGGAGAGTGAAATGAGTGGTGCCCTGGGACAGGAAAAATCAAAAACTCAATATGTTTCAGTGGTGACAATGGAGGGAAGTTGCCTAAGTTCTTTTTATTTTTTTTTATTAGATCAGATCTTTTTTTTTTGCAAAGAATGGAATAGGATATCTATTTGCATGAGTGCAGTGCTTGAAATAGTTACTGTGTTTTTGTCCAATGTACTGGAGCACTCAGTTATCCCTTACCAAAAAATAGTATACTATAAGTATACTATATAGTAGTGCTGGACGATATGGAAAAAATCATATATCACGATATGGACTATTTTATATCACGATAACGATATATATCATGATATACCATAATAAAGTATGTTTTCAGTTATTCTCTGAAAAGTTTGACAAAAATTTCATTGCTTACTTTTCAACTTTATTTTGAAAGGACATTTAGCTGAACTGTCACAAACATACATTTTAGTGCAGCAAAAACAGGTAAGGTACAGAGGTACAGTAGCTTTCACATTTTTTTTAACAGTTTCTGAGAGGAAAAACACATTTTTGCACTGAAGTTCAGCTATAAAAAATAAACACAAATTATTTTTCAACTTTCTGAAATCTGTAACCTTGTAGTGCAAAGTTTGCAAACCAATATAAAGTGTCTAAAGTAAACATCAGGGTTGAAGAGAACTCTGTTTAAGGCATTAACCATGAATAAAAGTGCAAACATAAAAGGCTACTTTGTAGAAGTAGATATGATTCTATCAAATTTATCGTTGCAGGTTATTTAATTACATATTTGCTGTAATAATTTATAAAATTAGGTTAGAAACGATAGAAGAGAAATGGCACGATACACACTTTTCTATTGTCCCCACGATATGTATCATCATATTGCCCAGCACTACTTAAGTATACTACTTTTTGGTAAGGGATTTCATTTACAGTGATGAGATAAAATGGGGAAAAGAAAAGCTGGAAGTCAGGTTTAAACTGTAAGTTATTAAAGTAGCTGCTTCTTGTGGTCGACATTTACTGAACCACAGTTTAACGTGTTAGTAATGTATTAGTTTGTTTCTCTGCCCAATTCTTATTAATTTCCCCTCTTGATATGGAAAACAACTCTGATGTGTTTTAGATTAATTAGCTTTTTCTAGGCTCTGTGCCGCAGCCATAGAGGCGTTTTTAAAACACCTGAACTAACGCAGCTGCCTGCATGACCGCTGACAGGCTGTAAAACAGGGACATGAGAGTGTACGCTTCACAGGAATCTGCTGGTTCCTTTTTAACCCGCGTGCTGCGGGTCCTCGTATCAGTATAGACAGTGATATTAATCAGGGCTTTCAACAGGTCCTCGTGCTTCTCAGGGCAGAGTTACAGCCTGCTGGTTCATATTTGGATGTCAGCCAGCGTCAGTCCACGGCGGAAGGGAAAACTCCTCTGACCTCCATGTAAACACATCCACCTCTGTCATGTACGCTGCTCTTTCCATTTACAGTAGCTTCTAAGGAAGTGTGACTGTACATTTCAGAGATGATTCACATATCAGTGTACTGTTTGAAGCCTAAGCTGTAATTATGTGCATGCATTTCATGAACGAGTCCTTTTCAAGCCTCGGTAAGCCAAGTTTGACGAGCAAGACTCAGGAATGCAGTTCTGAGGCAGCACGGTGTTATTTAAAGTGGAATTTTTTTTTTTTTTTTTTGCAGGACAACCTGATATTATACCTCACAAAATAATTACATGTGTGAGAGTTCTGTCAGATAGTCCAAATCGTTTCTGACATAATATTTAATCGCAAGAAGGAATGCGTGAAGTCTCCTGGAGGCAAAAACCATTTCACAACCAAATACCTCGTGGCCTACCTCATCGTGTTAGTAGTGGATTTAACAGCTCTTATTTATGTTTGTGACTTCATCTTTTGGAGCTGTAAAAGCTCATGATGCCATCCACTCATTGTTGGCCCATCAAACCTCCTCTCAGGGTTTCTCTTGCATTCAGCCATAAAATCAGTGTTTTTCCTGCACTCAAGCTTGGTCGTTAACTTTCATCTGCTTTTTATGACCTTCTCTCTCCTTTTTTTTTTTTTTTAATGAAATCTAGCAGTTACCAATCAGAGCTCCCTTTGTTGAACAGGGCATGTTAGGTTGCGTTGCTCTACTTACTGTGTGGATGTTTTGATAGAGGAGAAGAATTTTTAAAGTGTTTTTTTTTTCCTGATTGTGCGGCTTTCAGGCGTCAAACTGCTTCTCATACTTTAGCAAATGAATTAATCTGATCATCTCTGTCAGTCAGAGGTTGGAACTCTTCTTGCTGTGATGTCAACTGATTCAAGTTTGTGTTCAGAATTTACTCGACATACATTAATCAAGTTTATTTTTCTCTTTGAGCTTTTCCTTTGCGGAGAACCTCCATTCAGTGATTCAGCTCCTTTTAAAGTTTCTTTTTTTGTCTCTCTGGTAAATGTTGTGTGTTCCTCCTTTGATGTGGTGTTTCTGGCTCGTATGATTCAATGACAGAGTCTTGTCAGCCACTGCGTGTGGTTTTACTGATTCATGGTTTAAGTTTTGTGAATCCAGGCCCAACTGTAATGCCACATGTCCATCTGAGTTACTAAAGACGACAGGATAAACATGGAAATGTTAGTTTTTAGTCACGCAGTAACAAACATGAGGCGCTTGTTCATGAGAACACACCCCCTGATAAAATATTGGGTGTATCATTGAAGTTCAAACATGACTAACAAAGAATCTGTAGCGAGAATAAATGGAGGCTCGTGAGATAAAAGTATAAAGTTCAACATATTATTCTGTTTTTACCTGGAAGAAACCAAGTTTCAAGGAGTTAAGGCAGGTTCTGAATCAAACTTATTTTTTTATAGCTGATGTTTTTAGTTTCTGTTCAGGACTTCAGCAGGAATTTTTCTTTAGAAATTATTTTTCTTTAGCCGCTACAAGCAGATTCTGCTTTGATCAACAAACTTGCAATATCACATTCTGGTTTCAAAGTAAACTTCCAGACACACCAGCAAATGAAACAGGATCAGTTTTAAAACGGGTTTTTAAATTTGAGGAATTCACAAGGAAAACAAGTTATTTCCCCATCAACCATTTATGTGTCTAAATTAGAGCTGTTCCAGTTATATCAGCATCTGAAATACTTACAAATTTGTTCAAAAATAAGGGTATTAGCATCTCCAGGTACTTGTGTACATGTACCAGCTCATATCACTTGATTTTTACAAATGGACTCCAAATTTGTCTTAATTCCATGAAAATCCAAAGTCGACATGGAGGTGTGAGTTGTAGTGCTGCACCAGCTTTGAAGCATTAGGATCATGTTGGCAGTATGATGCTATTTGAAGCTATAATGCTCATTATGCTAGGATGTGGTTTTACAGAGGTGCCATGAACGTTGCTAAATATCACACTGACAGCTTTGTTAAGCATATAAAGCAGCACAAAGCACTTTTTTGCCATTTGTAGCACTTTGGTTCTGCCTATGGGTGGTATTTAAGTCATTTTTACATTGCAGTCAAAACTGACTCTCAGTTTTTTTCTGTCATTACTTTCTTGAGCATCACAGCTGTTTCTGCCGTGACGTCAGCTGTAACTCTGAGTTAGTTCCATTGTCAAAGTGAGACATGGCACCGCAATTGACCGGGACTAATTAGAAAATTAATTTGGCTTTTTTCTGATAGCATGGATGGTCACGGATGATCACTGCAGCTAGACGACGCTCAATAAATGTAAGCAAATATTCATTCGAAATGAAATTTAAAACTGATATTTTAATGTGAACACACATCCTCTATTCTGCTTTGAGGAGCCATCAAGTGAAAGGACACAGGGGTTTTAAATTCGAAGGGGGAGATGGAGAAACCTCAGCATCAGATCTTTTAGAAACTAGAGGCATTTCCCAAAGAAAGTCCATTGCAATAACAGAGAAAATGTAGAATTCATTGTCCTGGATGACAGGCTCCTGTTTATCATCAAAGTTTCAGATTTCGCCACTTGATTGAACATCTGGAGCCAGAGACGTCATCCCAGAGACATGTGAGTGATACTCCAGTGGAAATCATCTGAGAGTCATTCAAGGTTAATAGAAAATATAATGTTAAAAAAAAAAAATCCAAAATAAGACTGGTAGTGGATTGAGACTTGGTGTCGGCAGATGTATCTAAAGTAAAAAGTGGTATTATTGGTGTCTTTAATAGAAATGTTACGATAAAATATAAGAGTCTTGTTGGAAATCTACACTGTAGAGAAACCGCCTTTCTAATGAATGATTATGGGCTGGCATGTGTTGTAATACCATTTTGTCCCACTAGAGGTGCACTTTGCTGTATCTGACACCAGTGGCTGACACATGAGCTTTTTCCACACCTCCACAGGTGTGGTCAGAAGTAGTATCGCTCTACAGAGAAGATTTAAAATTAATTTGAAAATTCCATTCATTTTATTTGTGAATTCTCTTAAATTTAAATTCTCTTATCTAAGGCTTAAAATCTTCCCTGTAGGCCCGTCGCCTGTTTTTAATGCAAACTTGTCTGGAACTGCAGTATTTGAACTGTGTGCCAGCTTGTTTTAATGTGGTTATTCCTGGACGTTGAACAGCAGGTTATGTGAACCCAACCATTATGAACTGTTACTGGGCTGCATCTCCTGCATGTCAGCATCCATAAATTCCACCTGAACGTTTGCTAAATAGTCTGTTAATTAGAGTCGACGTCTTGCTACGCCTCAGCAGAAGCAGAAACTCAACAGTCAGTCCTCCCTGTCATGCTGTTGTTCTGACTTTCCCCACAAGGTGGCGGTCTGGGCCCATAAATCCCCCCCAGTTTTCCAGTGACAGCTGTTTATGTAACAGTAATGTGCTCTTTGAAAATCGCTGACCTAAAACAGGCCTGCGGTTAAGTGGAAATGTTGTTATTGCATGCGAGGAGTGAATCTAAGACTAATGAAGGGCTTTAAGATCTCCTTATGAAAACACTTGAGAACCTGCACTTGCTGTCATAAAAGGGTGAGGAATAATGGCTGAGCTTGAGCCCCATGCAGGCACTGAGTGATTTAATATATGCTCTGGCAGGGTTTGAGATGCAATAATGCTTCCTGCCTTTAAATGTTTGTTCCTGCATATTAACAGGCCTGCACTTTCTTTATTTATGCATGTAAGACACGTGCAGGTTGTTATTTTTTGGAAACGTACTGAGGATTATATGGGAAGTCTCTTTTTTTTTAGGCTTGATGTAATTTCCAACATCTTCAAGCCACATTAGAGAATGCACGTCGTTTTAGACAACATGGAAAAGATGTTTTGGTGTTTGGGCGTCACGTTTGCCTGCCTCGTGCGCTCGTGTAGCGTTGCAGGGTCTTGCAGAGCCACAGGCCTGAGAGGATGTAACGTACAGCCATGCCTTTGTTTTTTTGTTTTTTCTTTTCTCTCCTCTGTAGGAGTGTTTTTATGACTTCAGCTGTCAAGATGGTTTATGGTCTGCAGAGTGGTGTTAGTTCACAGTTCCAACGGTACTGAGCTGATTCTTCCCTTCGACCCGTTGAACTGAGTGAAAGACGGATTCGGATTTTAATTGCTCATATCAGGATCATTCTTCCGGTAGCTGTCATGTCTCCTCGTTTCCATGCCGTCAGGCTTTTGTCACCTTTTAAGAATCATATCTTCGATTCACAGAGGAGGAAATATGAATGATATTTTAGAGCCTACAATTTTAAGTTCCAGGCTTTTATCCAAAATGGCAAGTTTAAGCCATTTCTTTTGTATTAAGGTTTTAGTGCATGCTTTAGTACATTCTCCTTTTTTAAGAGGAAAAACAGCTTATCTGTTTTTGCAAACAGAAATAGAAGAAGTCAGCTGACAACCTGAAGAAGCTTAATAAAGTTTCATGTTATTTTATTTTGTTTGTTTGGGTTTTTGACCATTGTGTCAGTGCATCAGACGCTATATTCCTTCTGGGGTATCGGGGGATTGTCACATTCAGTTTGGCTCCTGTAATGTTGGTTGTGAAATGATTTTGTTTGCCAACTGCAGCTCTTCAAAGAGATTTTACATCTATCTGTCAACTGAACGGATACGCTGTTTGTCAGATACGGTGTGTTTACTGATATTTGGAAAACTCAATACTTCATAAAAGGAGATGATGAACGATCCGTTCGTGATAATGTCAAGCTGCACACCTGGAATCTTTTAGGACTAAGATTATTTTTTTTAATTTTTATGCATTATTGTTTCCATGTGGTCCAGGGGAAGTATTTGAAGTTTTTCTATAATAGTTAATTATTCTATGGGTTAAATTACCTTCATACTGGCCATTTTGGCAAAGAAACATGTATTTATATTAGGGGTGCACGATAATTATCGACCTGATAACAGGAAATTATGACGTCATCCCGATAAATCCGATATCATGACAAATAGCCCCGATAACATATATATTTCTGTCAACACGGCAGCGCCTCACTCCCTCTGAGCCTTGAATGACCGGCTGTGAATGTTATGTTCAAGTGACATCGGCATAATCAGAAAAACGATTTCTCAGTAAGAAAAATCAAGAATACCCCCTCATGCCAGAAAACAACTCGGTAACTCGGTCATAATTTTGGTAGTTGCTGACTTTAATTGATATTCGCAGTATTTTCCCACAAGTTACACATAAAAAAGAAAAAAACAGATAAGGCCGAAAGAAGGACTAGAAAACGAGGAAATAGAGAAATTTACGTTACACCTTGAATGCAGCATTGCGGCACAGTGCGCTGTTTAGAAAAAAAAAAATGGCGCGATTGTATGGAACTTCGTTAAAGTTTCAGAAGAAGATAGTTCGCTGGTTATTTGTGACAAATGCTCCAAGCGAAGGAGGGAAAAATAGCACAAGCTTTAATACGTCAAACCCGATCAGCCACCTGAAATATAACCATCGCTTCCATGGAGTTTTGAAATCGCGCTAACGTGAGCTAACATGAGCTAACGTGAGCAAGCCAGCAGCAGTCTCCCTTCCGCTCCCCTCCCCTCCCAAAATCCTTTAAATGTAATTTTTTGTTACTATGGAGTGCACTTTTTCAGTTTATTTACACAGTTAAGTCTAACTAACTAACTAACTAACTTGTGTCAGTACATTATGCACTGTGCATTATTTTTTTATTGTCATCGAAGAATGCATTTTTTCAGTTTGTAATTTTGATGCATGTATTTCCATCAGTTCAAGGAGCCTTTTTTTTTTATATCAGTCAGTAATGAACCTTATTTAAGTTGATATGAGATATCAAATAGGTTTGTTTGATAGCTTTACGAAAATGTTAGAGAGGCTTGTCTATAGTTTTTCATTGGAAAAAATAAATATCTGTTCATTTAAAAAGTCAAAACTGCTTTTGGTTTTGTTCATAGTATTGATGTAATGATCTTAGGGATATATGTGTGTGTTATCGGTTATCGGTATTGGCCTTTAGGAGCTGAAAGTTATCGGTTTTCGGTTATCGGTTTTAAAAAAACAGTTATTGCATCCCTACTTTATATGCAAGGATCTGTGACAAGGGAAGGAAAAAAATTAAATGAAATTCTATGATGCATCAATATCTGCTTGTATATTGATCCTGTGTATGCTGTGACATGCTGGGAAATCCCACCTGATGTTCTCTCAACATATTTATGTTATAAGTTAAATGAAGTCTGTGGGAGATTTGTACCCAAATGTGCTGCAGATGGACTCGGCCACATGTTTTTTTTCTGTTAGTTGCTGCATATTTGGCCTCCTGCCTGTTGCCAGTAGAGAAATGGAAGTAAAAGCTTCATTCCAGACTTGCGTGACGTTCGGCCCCAGAAGCTAGATGGACACGAAACCGTACGGCCAGTTTCTTCCGTCTGTTATTTGCCGTCTCCCGAAGCAGAATCTTGCACGTGCAGATGGAGTAACGTGATCGTTGCGGTACTGGCTCAAGGAGAACATCCGTGCGCCCCTGAAAGAGGCGCCGCTGAACTCCTGGTCATGCATGCTCCGCAGTAAAGGCGGTTGTGATTGTTGGGCGTCAGAGACTCGACCCTTCCCACTGCTAAAACACAATCACATCACCGCATGAAGCGGCGCGCTGCAGAGAGCCTCCAGCAAAGTTTCTCCACCGCCGCTGTGAAAACCCTCACTGTTGATCCCACTCAGCTCTCAGGCTGTTTTCATTGACAGAGAAAACTTTAAACACTGTGGAGATTCATGTGACCGGGCCGTATCATGTTGTGATTGTGTAATATTTGCTTGTTCAATATTTATTTTGAGACGCTGAGTAAAGGGTGTTGGAGGAGGGCTGGAGGTGGTATTTATATTTGTGCTTTGAAGTCAACTCTAATTTAATGTGCGTGTATTTTGGTCATCTGTTCTGCTGTCACGATGAACCAATTATCCCGGGGGTTTTGAACCGTTAGTCATACAAAATAAATGTTTATTGGCGCTTTGGATGATTTATTAGCAAATAAAAAGTAACAAAACTAATCTTTAGCTGCAGTCATTTTTCGGACGACATCCCTGTTTTGGCATTTTAATGCAGCATTTGTTCCTCGCTAATTGCCGGAGCAGAAAACTCGGCGTTGACTCCGTCATAAATGTCAGAGCTTCTGAGCGGATGGAGAACGATGGCTGGACGTTAATACCTCATCCATCAGAGGAACGAGGCGTGTCTGGCCCGTTAGCGAAGCAGCGGCGGCGCTGGAGCTCAGCCGCCGTCTCCTTCCTCCAGCCTCCTCTCTGTTTCATGCCTCATATGGCACCGAGGCTGGTTATGTAAGGCGTTGCGTGCACGGCAGAGCCATTCGCTCACGCTCCAGAGAGCTTCAGCCCTGAAGGCCTGCGATGCTATGAGACCTCGTAGGGCGTTCATCCTCTTTGCTTCGCCTGTTGTTTGTGCAAAGATCAGTGGGGATTATTCTCAGCAGTGCACAGGTAGAAGGTCGTCTTTTAAAAGCTGCTTTGCCCAAAGAGAAATTATGATTTGGAAAATGGTTAAAAGAAATGCACCTCCAGATTCAGTTGTGCAGTTGCGAACAATGTTTACACGCACATTTTCCAGTCGTCTTCCAAATTTGGAAAGTTGAAGCATATTTCCTTTGCCCGGCTGTGTAATTTGTCTTGGTTCTCTGCTGACTGGAGGCCAGAGTTAAAAAGCCTCCCAAACCGGATTCCACCGGTCTGCAGACGTCATCACAGACACACAAACACGCTGATGCGAGAACGCACAAACGGGCCACACAAATCCATGTAGACATGCATCAGCTCATGAGGAGAAGCGATGCGAAGGGAGATGGGCCAATCACAGCGCAGCATGCAAGCCGATAGAGGACAAAAAGAGAGGGATGCGAGGAGAAAGAGGCAGGGGAAGAAATAATTAAAAAAAAAAGAGAACAGAACTAATTAGCTGTAGTGTGTTTCTTGAAATTGGTTTTCAGCTTTCAGCGGTGTTGTTTTGCCTCTTCTGGAGGTGACTTGATATGTATTACGCATGTTCCCAATCACATTATCAAATCACAGTTAGGTCTCGTTTAGGTCCACACATTGCAGCCTCGGTGATGGTTCTGTTTTCTCTCAAACCACAAAAGCGTCACTTACACTCAGCTGGATGCTTTTGGGAAAGCGTACTTGGATGCAGGAAAGGAAAAACAGAGAGATAGAGGCAACGGTTTTAAATCGTCGACGCTGCTATTGATTTTTCTCTTTTCCAGAACATAGAGTGCTGAAAGATATCTTCTCTGCTTCTTTTTGGGTTTCTTTCAATGCCTTCCTTTCACAGGCCTACAGAAATAGAGTAAAGCCTCTTGCGTGACTTTATAATAAGTGTAAGATCCCATGGTTAAATTGTCCCAGTTTCGCTTTTTATGGTCCTGCTCTCAAAGGTCGTAAAAGCCAACCCAAAAAAAAAAAAAAAAAGTTTTTGGTTTAACTGTTGAGCTGCTCGTACTGTTTGGACTTTTCTGTAGTGTTGAAGTCAGGAGTCTCACGCTACAAACTTGAGATTTAAATGTGTAAATGTAAATATAGCTACCACTTTTCTGAAACATAGTTCACTTCCTGTTTGAAATCTGTGCTCTTCTTCTCATCATCTGCTGCCTCATTGTGGATGCACATCCACCGTTATGTAAGCTGGGGTGTGGCGGAGATGGCCTCCAGCGGCCCCGGGCAGTAAAAGAGTGTAAGATGAAAACGTAATTAGATATGACGGATCTGTTTAAAACTGGTGAAGACAACTGGATAGTGGAGCTGATGATGCAGAAGAAAAGGTTCAAATGATCTGCATTCGTCAGGTTTATCTACAGTTGGATTAATGTTTGAAATAAGTCACACAGTCTTTGTTGTGGGAGTTTGTATGTATACATATTTATATCTATACGCACACATATACATATGAGGATGTAATATGGGTCAGTCGTCAGATGTTCGTGGATGCATAACAAATAAAAAGATCCCATCTGTGATATGATGACGTCCAGGTCTGTCATCATTGGCTGAACCAAATCCCTTCAGCGATTGGCTGAAAGTAAAGCGTCTCCACATCAGGGAAGCTTCCTTCAGTCTAGTTTCGAGCCTTTTGTTTGTCACGAGCATGCGCACACTGACCCCCAGACCTGCAGGTACACGATGTACAGATAACGTTGGATGAGGAGTTCAAATAAAAAGTGTTTCTGAGTATGAGTTGGACAAATTTCGTCTCAGCAGTCGGTTATTATCTCCCATGCCGTCTGGCCTCGGGGGCTCTCATTTCTGGCCGCTCGCTGTTTGAGGGGACGGTGAAACTTACAGTGAAGAAAAGAATATCTGACCTTCACTTAATGAGGTTAATCGTTTCACTGCACGGGAGACGGCGGCGGCGTCGGTAGGCACCCCGCACCGCCATTTTGTGATCCCTCCTCAACCGCGCGCCATCTTCGAGCATGACCGCCCGCCTCTCTGCTCTCCGCCGTCCCTCCGCCCGACAGCTGATGCAGCTCTATCTTCCTGCTGACTTACAGTTTGGCTGTGGAGTAGTTTCTGCTCTCCGTGAGCTTTTTGTCTGAGCTGTCATCTCGCTCGCCATCGTTTTGATCCCCTTTGTTCAGACTGTAAGGTGGAGCGGGAGACTTTTTCACGCAGAAAAGTACACATGTGGAGACTCATACTGGGAGGATGTGTGCATCCACTGATGTGGAGTGACAGGGTTGCTAAAGGCATGCTTTTTTTTTTTTTCTTTTTCTAAAGATATCTCCAGCAGGAGCACAGTCTCTGCAGTCTGAGGGATGCAAGAGGTGGACATTTGGGTGTTCAGGGTTGCAGGAAGCGAACAGATAAGCTGTGATGGAGTGAGAACGAAGGCGGCGGCTTGTTAGAAGCCACGAGCGAGCCAGCGGGGTGTGTGGTCAAAAGTAGCTCATCCTATTGGACGAATCCCCCTAATCTTTTCCGACAGTTTACATAACAACAGAAGGGAAGGTGACGTGATTCCTTGTGCGGTGACATCACCGCCCTCCGTCCTATGTCTCCTTTCCGTGCACCCAATCATCTCGCGGTCTATATGTGATTCAGGCTTCGTAAAGAAGCAATCAGGAGGACTTAACACACAAATGTGCACACACACACACACACACACACTCCCCCGCTGCCGTCCCAGTCCTTCATAGCTCCGTCCTGGGCTCCATTGTTGCTCAGGCTCCCCTACGTTAGACCCCCCCGATATCTGTAGGGGAGCTGGGGGTCGGGGCCAAAGGGCGCAGTGACGGTAGCGGTGTTTGTTTTGGGGAGCTGTATGGTGGTGTTGGGGGGGTGGGGTGTGTGTTTGTAGCTAGAGAGCATCAATGAGAAGGAAAGGGCTGGCCAGGGAAGGAGCAGCAGCTCGGGTCCAGGACGCCATGACCCTGAAGCTGTTCTTCTGGGAGCTGGAGAAGCATCTGAAGAGGTAACATGGCTGTGGTGTCGTTGTGCCGGAGGTTACGTGGGCATGACAACGGGCTCTGTTGTGATATGTGTGATTGTTGTTGCCGTTCAGTTGGAAAAGTGTTGTTGTTTTTTTTTTTGCTTCAGCACAAGATGTGAGAATGTAGTCCCATTAAATTCACACCTTCAGTTTTATGTAGTTCCTGTCTCCGTGTGCATCGAGCCACAACACCTCAGCGTGTTCAGACTCCTGCGCTGTTGCCCGGAGGAATCCACTTTGAGGACATGATGTTCTTTCCTTTTTTCACGTTTTGATCAAGAGCGTAAAAAGATTAAGGTGTGGTCGATCTGATGTTCATTCACAAGAATGCCTCTCTTCGTTCATATTTCGTTTCTTTTCGATTTCAACTATCAAAGATGAGTTTCAGTTACACAAAATGTCCAAACAAGCTCGGAAGTCCCAAACCCAGAAAGTGAGTCCAACATGAACCAGTTTGTGTCTTTGTCGATCATATGTTTGTTTATCTCCAAACGTTTTTATTACATAAACACACATCGATATAAAATGAAACAGAAAAAAGCAGAAGTCTTAACATTGATTTCCAGTTCCCCTCTATAAAAAACAAATAATAATAATAAAAAAACCTCCCTTTACCAGAGTTAATGACAAGCCAGTAGGAAGTAAAACTCAAATATAATGACAGGTTACAGGTGATCTTCCTCAAAGTGAACCAGAGCCAAACTAAGTCACACAGTGATACACGGGCCCATGAAAAGGACAAATAACGCAGTGAAGATGTTTAAAATGTGTATAGAAGGTATAAATGAGCAACAGTCAGACGTGCTTTTGAATTGCTGTCTGTACGAGCAGGATTTAGAAAAGAAAACCGCAGCCTGATCGTGGAGGAGGCCGTTCGAGCTTCAGCCTTTTTTTTTTATCTCAACATCCAGCTGTGCAAACTACATGCACTTCCTCTTCTTGTGTGCTGTTTATCCAAACTGTTGCTGTAGCGATGAAATCACTCCACACTTTAACAGCCAGATTGCAACATGAGTAATTAAGGAAAAAAACAAAAAGATTCGTCTGTACTTGCAGCATCGATTAATGGGTTAGCCATTCACAGAGTTAATCGTTAATCATGAACAAGGTCATTTAAAGGACAGAAGTACTGAGTATTTTATGTTTTCGGCTTCTTTGTGCTGTTTTTGTGTCATTGATTGACTGATTGACACCAGGGCCAAGTCGAGGTCAGATTTTATTGCAGGGTCAACCCCTGGGCAGCTGATAACGTTTACTGAAACAACATGAAGGCTGTCGGAGCGATACCTCGTTTGGTCGATAGGGGGAGACATTGTCTCACCTGAGAGTCTGTGTGTTTTTTTGTTGTTGTTTTGTTTTCATTTCATTTTTTACACCTACCTGCCACATTTGGGAATCAAACCTGATCAAAAAGGACATTATGTGGGACATTAATGTGGGACATTATGAGGGAGATTGAGACTCCAGGACGCAGATCGAGCTGTTAGAAGGTTAAATGATAGTTTGCTCAGATTAAGTGGAAGCTTTTTTTTTTTCTCCACTGCGGCAGGTGGAGAGATGTTTGCATGTTTTATTATAATGAGCGGGCTCTCCTCCAGTCCCAGACGCCCCCGCGGCGGTCTGACGCATAGATTATGTTAACGAGCTCAGCGCTGCGCCAATGGCGCGGCGGCGGCCGCTGTTTTTCCCGCATGAATTACCCGCAGAGGGAGCGGAGCTGCGCGGAGCCGGAGCCCGCCGCTTCAGTCTTTTGTGTGCTTCCGTCCCGGCTGTGAGCTGCGAGGTTCGGCCGGGGGAACAGACCCACCGCGCGCGCCCGGAGCCCAATAATGCGCCATTTTTCTACTTTTCTACCGCCGGACTCCCAGTTCGAACCGCTTTCACTGGTTTTAATGGGCCGGAGAGCATGAATTCCCAGTGTTATACTGTGGCGATGGACCTTGGCGTTTGTCAACTGAGGAATTTCTCCATATCGTTTCTGTCCTCTGTGCTCGGGAAGGAGAGCGCATCAGTCAAGGTTGACAACAGGTAACGTTTCATTTATGGCTCATTTAGTCGGAGCTTTGATCATATTAGGTTTGCTTTGTTTGCTTCTCTTTTCCTCTTCGAGACATCCTTATCATATTATGATTAGTACAGTATTTTTTTTTTTTGCCACTGTAGCCTAAAACAGCAGGAGGAGAGCTGGACATGTCCATCAGCCGCAGTGTCCAATGTTACATCATCCAGGAGACAAACGGCTGATTTTTTTTTTTTCTTTCTTGTCTTTCCAGCTCTTCTGGTGCCAGTGTGGTGGCCATCGACAACAAGATCGAACAAGCGATGGTAAGCGACTGCTTTAGTGCTTAAACTAAATAAAAGAACAAAGGAGATGCCGTGTTTGTAGACGGGCTGCTGTTATGTAACAAACACTGATGTGGACCGTTTCTGCTTCAGCGGCTCCCTGTCGCTGTTTTTACGCCGTGCTTTTAAGTGGTATTTACAGAGTAACGTTACATTGAACCATGAGAAGATAAAAGCTGTTAATGACCAATGAATGAATGAATGAATGAATGAATAGGGAGCGTGAATCACGTTAAAAGAGTTGAAGCGTTTCTGCACCTGCGCAGTTTTTGCCCGTTAAGAAGCAACCAGAGCTTCCAGCTCTGTCACGATTTTTACCAGTGACCCACGCTGGTTGCTGGCAACTTGATGTGGGACAGGCTAAGGTTCTCCCTCCTTTTCTCTCTCCGGTGTTGCTAGGCAGTCAGCAGCCTCCCCTCCGCCGGTATAAATAACTCGGCCGGTGATTGGCTCCGCCCACTCCGGTGCAGGAACATTTTGTTCCCTCGCTGGGGCAGCAGGGAGGAGGAGCAGGTCCACAGAGGAGGGGATGCTCAGATTATGAAGCAAATCCCCCCTCAGCAGGCTGGTTCTGCTCGAGCATCACCATGAGAATTATCTAGAAACCTGTTTCTGTCGAAATAATGATTCATTTCTTGATCTATAAATTGGCGTGTGCTGAAATGATGGAGACACATTAACGCCTTAGTTGTGTCAGATCCTCCTGCAAATATTTCTTCTGTGGATTGTTTGACAAGGATAATGATTTCTCAGTAGTTAAGTAAGCTGTTACAATAGGTTTGTAGTTCAAATATTAGTTTTAAAATGATGAATATTCTTTTTGAAAAAAACAAAAGCACATGTTCAAATTTGAGTTACATCTTCATTTAATGTTCTTGCTCTTTTCTTTGGTCCACTTATTTATCTGATCATTTTCTGGATGAATCTGGTGGGAACATATCAATACTTGGGCCGGAAAATTGATTGAAAACTAATCGAAACCGGCATTCAGAACCTAATGTTGCCCGTATCAGTTATTAAAATCATTTGAAATGTTCAATAAGTGACGTATAAATATGTCATCTTATTTTAAAATCACAATGTAGTCCTTTCATTGTTTTTTTCAAAATATATCCTTGTTGGAATAGTTTCACTGAGGGCCACATCAGCATCATGGTGAAGGGCCAGATTGATGGCATGAATGTAACAAAATGCAATATAAAATCAAAAATAAATTAAACTACACCTTATTATAATGTTAAATAACGGTTTTCTGTATTTATTATGTATTCAGGTTTCAAATATTTAACTCATTATTATATTAAACTCAGAGTTTGTGGTTGTAAGAGTATCCATTACCTTGGTTTCAGAAACGGAAGCGATTATTTGTTTTTCTTGCGGGCTAAATTTAGCATACTTAGCTCCGTGTTTGCTGTCAAAATGCCGACGTAGATTAAACTCTTTCACGACTGAAACCACCTCACAACACAAAAGACAAACTGTTATTTCACCCTGAGATACAAACTTGTATTTGTTTTACCATCGTTCAGAGGTTTTTCTTAAGGCCATCAGTTCTGAAAAATCGTCATGCTCATAGCTGCCGTTATCGTTGTGGGTAATGACGAAATGCATGATGGGAGATGTAGTTTATTGTCAATATGCGCTTTAAAGCTGCGTAAGCTTATTTTAAGTCTTAAAATATTGGTTTAAAAATTTAAGCCAATAATGCCCAAGCTCTGGAGGGCCACATAAAATGACGTGGCGGGCCACATTTGGCCCGCGGGCCTTGTGTTTGACACATGTGCTGTACAGGGTCACGGGGATCTGCTGGAGTCCATCCCAGCTCTCTTAGGGTGAAAGGCAGGGGTCCACCTGGACAGGTGGCCAGTCCATCACAGATAGTTGTTCATATTCGAAGAGAAAACCTTGTCAGGGATCTATAAGTGTCAAAGGAAAAAAAACAACTGAAATAATCCGTTCATTAATTGTAATTTTGATCTAAGGTTGTATCTCCCAGCCCTCGTCGATAGAGTGGCCACGGTTACATAATGTTTTTTTAATTCGAAATTAATTATTCCGAATTAAATAATTCAGAATTAAACTATTTTCCTTCGAGTTTACATGGAAATAGTAATTCCGAATTAACACGTTTGATTGACTTTATCCAATTCGCCTTAAGGTCTGGGGGTTGGGAAGGGTTCTGATTGGATTAGGGGGGGGCGGACGTCTTTACGTATTTATGTCGATTACTCGATTAGCAACAACATGGAGGACTACATTATTAGCATCCTTTTTGGAATTGTTTTGATTTTATTTTTGAAGCAGCAGTACGACAACATCATGTCAATGATTTTCTTTCGAAAACAAGCCCAGCGCAGAATATTAGCGTCATCGCGACAGACGGGCAAGGGAACTAGCATGCTCAGAAAGACCGGAATTCATTTAAAGCGAAATGAGTGTTTACATGACCGCAGAATTATTCTATTCGGATTTAACATCAGAATAAACCAGCTACTTACTTCGGAATTAAGTTTAATTTAGAATTAGGTGTTTACATGGTTATTTTAAATCTGATTTAATTTTAATTCTGAATTAAAGAGGAATTAAACTTCCCATGTAAACGCACTGATTGATTGTTCCCACGTTTAAAAAAAAACAAAAAAAAAAACAAAACAAAGTCCTGTTCTGTGGAGCTTAGACTGAAATGACATGTGTATTTAACTAAATGCTCTTGTTTGTTGTGACTAAAAGATAAAGGAACCAAATCATTTTAATGAGTTTTCCAGTCACACAATAAACATCAAACACATAAATAAAAAAAAAGAAAAGAAAATATGTAAGTATTTAGTGTTCTTGTTGAGGATTGTGCCTAATGTGCAGTTTGAAGCGTTCTGATTTTCCCGCCTCACTGACTCCTCCCCCCTCCCCCCCTCCGTCCTCAGGACCTGGTGAAGAGCCACCTGATGTACGCCGTGCGCGAGGAGGTGGAGGTGCTGAAGGAGCAGATCAAAGAGCTGATCGAGCGCAACACTCAGCTGGAGCAGGAGAACAACCTGCTGAAGACCCTGGCCAGCCCCGAGCAGATGGCCCAGTTCCAAGCGCAGGTCCAGACCGGCGGCTCCCCGACCGGCGCCGCCCAGCCCCCGGCCCTGTCCGGAAACGCACAAGCCCTCCCCTCCACACAGAACTCCGGCACGTCAGCGTAACGCCGAAGCCACACTGGAGAGCTCGGTGAGGATGAGGGACCGAGGAGACGGGAGGCAGAAGATGAGGAGGAGGAGGAGGAGGAGCGAGTCTCTCCACGCTGTGAACGGACTCTCGCATCATCAGGACCGACTGTTCCACCGTTTGGACCGGCACACACACTTCAGCTCAACCGGAAAAAAAAAACGACTTTCTTTTCTTGCACATTTAATTTAACTGAGAGACTCGGAGTTGCACCGGCGTGTTCGTCTGCGACTTCCACTACCTGCTTCGGACAATCGTCTTCGTCGTGCTGGTCGTCGTCTCGGTGATACCGTGGGGCCGGCGAGAACCGGCAACTTCTGAGGAGGGCGTGGCCAAACAGAAGAGAAGTGTGCCACTGTTTCACCCCCTCCGCCCCTCAACTTCTCCCCTGCACTCCATTTTCTTTACTCTGCGTCATCCTCTTTAGTTTTTGTCCTTTTGCACTTTTCTCCCCCCCCCCCAGATGACGCAGAAAGACTTTTAACGGACAGAAACAACGGGCGGACTCGCCGTTAACGGGAGGTTTTCGGCCCTGCAGACAACGAGAGTCTTGACAGTCTGATGAAATTAGGACATGAGTCTTAGCTGTGCGTCAGAGAACTCGGTGTTCTTCTGTAGTTCTACGTTCCCACCCACAACAGTCCGACGGAGCATTAGATGTTCATGCAGGGATCAGTATTTTACTTCTTTTTTTTTTTTTTAAGGGAGAGATAGGTAAAGAGTGCTTTCTTTCTGTTTCTATTCTTGCTTATCAATGTAATTAATGTCCAAATGGTCTGTTGAGCAACAAAAAGGTGAAAACACAGGGACACGACTGTTTGTAGGTAGTGAACTTTGTACAGATGACAAGTTTCCAATTTAACTCTGCCAAGTGCCTGGTTTCTAACCATAGATGCATATATGAAGCTTTTCTTTTTTTTAAAGTTGTTTCATCTGTGTGTATATATATCTATGGTTTTGCCAGGTTTTGAGCTACCTGTGATGTCATAACTCAGGGTGGGAACAGAAGAGTATCGCTTACCTCGACGCTAAGACGCTGTCTCCTGCAGCGACTCACGGCTTCGTACTGTACTGAACTCTCCTCTGCCATCGCTTCAGACTCACTCATGATCTGGACTCTTAGCATTTGGGATGTGTGTGTAATTATGCGCGAGCGCGTGTGTGTGTGTGTGTTAACTTTTTATGTTATTGATTTTTTTTTTTGGTCTTTTTTTGTACAGCCAGTTGTGTGAATAGCTCATAGTGCGACTGGAGCGCTGAATGCAACGAGACACTTGTCATAAGGAAAGGAAGATGCCTCGCAGAAGTATGTCCATGTGTTTGTGCATGTTCCTTCAGCCCATCACAAATGTGACGTAACAATTGCACTAGACAGTTGCACCTCAAAT
Source organism: Hirundichthys speculiger (assembly GCA_018398805.1). Lineage (NCBI taxonomy): Eukaryota > Metazoa > Chordata > Actinopteri > Beloniformes > Exocoetidae > Hirundichthys > Hirundichthys speculiger. The sequence continues at coordinate 399,063 of JAGFBZ010000089.1, read as the reverse complement.
AAAAAAACAAAAAAAAGCAAAAACCGAAGTCTAAAGTGTTTGCTTTTATCACTTGATCCGCAGAGGTTTCCGAGAAGACAGTAGCTACGTTTAAATTTACAATAATATTCTGATATCAGAGCTTCGTGCAGAAAACGCTAAACTATTGCGGGGTCCAGATTGACCCGATCCCACCATGAATAATCATACTTCTTCTTCCCGCTCTATTTTAATGACGGTCCAGTACGTTTATATCCGATTCGTTCGATTCTGTTTCACCAAGTTTGGAGATTCGAGCCTGATGGCTCCGGCCTCTTCTGCGTGAGTGGGTTGGGTATCGGCTTATGTGCTAAACCCACCAGAACCGGGACAGAAAATGAGGATTGGTGCGTCTTTAATGTGGAATCTGGTGGCTGCATTAAGAAATGTGACATTGTGAACCATAATAGGAATTTTATGATAGCTGAGGCAAAGTGAGGGAAAACCTAAATTAGCTCAGCCACATCTTAGCTCCACCAGACCTCATTAGACATGCGTGCAGGTTATTAATACAATGTAAATAGTCTGCACGTCACACTGGACGGGCCTCCTATAGACGTCCTATGGTAGCTCCGCCCACCAGTGGTTCACATGTATCCGCACGTGAACCAAAATAAAATGTTACCATCAACCTGTAATCCAAAAAAACAGCACAGACAAACTCTTTTAATCTGTGGATTTCTAGCTGAGCTGTCATGTCTTTACTGTAGAAATATACCGTTTCTTGTAGGATTACCATTTCTAAATCCTTTAAATCTCCTTATACTCACAGATGCCTCCATATACAGTATATTTATGTAAAAAAGATTTATCAATACCAGCCGTTTCCAAACAAGCAGCAACTGCTGCTGATTAATCAAACTGAAGTTATATAATGATAATAAAATGCACTTTGTGCTTTTTAATTAAGCTGAGTTATAAATCTCTGTGATAATTATGTCAGATATAAAGTGATAAAAGTAACTGAAGATAAACTTTAACATCAGAAACATCAGAGCATGGAAACTGAAACTAACAGCAGCACGTAGGAGGCCTGTTTCATTTCGCTTTGCAGGAATGAAATTTGACTGAGTTTTAAACACGTTTTAAACTCAGGTGTGCAAAGGAGCAGTTTATTAATTTCTGTGTATTTTTATTTCTGTTAATGAATTGCCGCTCTTCTCTCCAGGACGGCTAATCGAACACCAACGGTTCTGTCCGAAAGCTCCGGAGCCCCGTGCTCTCCTCTGAGATGACAGATTTGTAATTTCAAGGCCGTATTATAACCTCGAGGTGCGGCAGCTCGGATATTTTTAGCAGCTTTTTCTAGGTTGCCCACTTCCTCCCGTGTGGCTGCAGAGGAAGGACTCCGGTACTTCATGCTTGAGCCGGTCCAAGCTGCGAATCATTTTTCATTTATTCACTGACAACAAAGCTGCTACGTGTGATCTGTGGATGCAGCTTCACATTTTTACATCGGCAGTGAGAAGAGACATCAGCAAAGCCAGTTCTCCTTGTGAGATCCATACTGGACTTAACACCTCCGTCCAGAGGGCGTCTTGCTGTCCTTCTTCTCTCCCTCCTCGGGTCAGTCCTGATCCCTCATCCTGACCTCGCCGTGGCGGGCCGGCCGGCTGGCTCTGGTGGATCAGACGCTAAGATGCGACGCAGTTCCTGTCCCCGTGTCCAGATGGCACTTTCGCAAATCCCACTTCATTGACAAAAGGTGTTTTTCCTGAAGCAGGCCGCCGTGGAGACGGGATGTACCGGGAGGAAGGGGGGGATCACATGTGGATTAACTTGATCTATTTGTGTCGCTGGAGAAGTTTAGAAGCTATTATTTACATCGAGCGGAGACATCTTGACGTAGCCTCAGCAGCTGTAAGGAGGGTTTTTTCTTTTGTTTTGTGTGTTTGTTTTTTGGTCCACTGTTCCCAGACATGTAAAGGCCAGTTTGCCCCCAATTCAACCCCAAAAATCCTCTTTACACCCCCATGAGTGGCTCTCCTGCTGCGTTGTTGACGTCCTCCCTATTGCTGAGAAAGCAGGTGGCCTGCTGCTTAAACCCCGAACGTCCAGACTGTCAAGTAGGGCTCCACCTCCTGCGGGCCTCCAAATACAACAAAGCAGAAAGCGGCGGCAGAATTACAGATACATGCAGAGCGAAGCGAGATTCACTGATTGAAGTCAGACAAAGAGACAGTGTTTCATTCCTGACGTATTAATCTAATGTTCTCTGCTGCTCAATCAGCCGTTTGACGGTCCAGGCCTGTTTTCTGTTGCAAACACAAACACACGTGCTCTCCATCGGCGCTCGCCCTCGGTCCAAGCTGGCCGCCGCCGCTGCACGGCCTCTTAACGCACGGCTCGTCTGATGCTCCGTGTGAGGTGGACGGCGTGGGGACATTCCTGGGTAATGACCGGCGCTCGCGCCACAATCGCTGCGGTGGCTGTTGTCATGTGGGCCGTGTGTTGCCGCAGTGTGTTTTGGGAAACAGCTGATGGGGGGGTTTGAGCTCCTGTCTGCAGACGTTACTGGAGGTTTTTAAAAACTGAAACTAATTCAGGGTGAACAAAAGTGAAAAACAAAGACGAATCAGTTCACCTGAGCTGATTGAATTAAGAAATAAAGTGGAGGCTTTTAATTGGGCTCCGGGGCTCACTGAAGCCTTTTTCACTACAGGAGAGAGACGGCAGCTTGACCCCGAGTCCACCTGACCTGAACCGGTCCGGATGATTGGCGCCTCGGGCCTCAGTTTCCTGCAGCTCTGGGACGAATCGCTGAAAAATGTAATTCACTGAATCGTTCGGATTCAAACTCTGTCTGAATATCAACACAAGACTCAGAAAAGTTTCCCAGTTAAATGTTGGTTTTGTACGGAGCCCCTCTGGTGGCATTTGATAAAAAAAATAATTAATGCGTGGCCACGAGATAATTATAGTAGCCATTTCCAAGCAGAGATTGATTGTTGCTTGCTTGATTCGTACTTTAACCAACAAACATGGACACTTTTGACTTAATTTTATTTTATTTTAATACAGGAAATGAATTACAATGACATTCTTAAGGCACTTGTGGTTAGACATGGAGTATTGCTTAGCAAGAGACACTTACTTCGGCTGCTCAACGTATTAACTATCTCGTGGCCACGCATTATTATTTTTTTTATCAAATGTCACCAGAGGGGCTCCATAGTTTTGAATTAGTGATTGATCTTTTTAAGTTTTTTTTGTTTTTTTAATCAAGTCTATGGTTCAGTGTTGCAGAACTGATGAATTTGTGCAAACACAAACATGCTGCGGCTGAACCCAGATGCTGTTTTTGACCGCTCCATTGATTTGACTGAACCCGCCTGATGTCAGATAAGCTTCATGGAAGTTCTTCTGCATCGTGTCTGCTCGCGTCTGATAAACGTGCAGCCGTACATGCTGTTCCTGCTCTCCTCTGGAGGACTGATCACAGAGCAGCTGACCAGGATTTCTAAATCAGCTTTTCTGCAGGCTCGGCTACGCCATCCAGGAACCAGGCCCAACCCATGAGCGTGAAGCATGAAGCATGAAAGGGCACATTAGCCTGTATCACCTTCCGCCGTGCGTCTATCTGTACCCTAAATTAACGCCACACGTGATTTATGGTTTTATTCTCGGTGTGTCTGGAGCCCTTCTCTGGTATCCTTCTGCCCCAGTTTGCCCACTGCGCTTAGTCACATTTCTCAGAGCCACGTGCCCATCTGCCGGGCGAGAGGCTCCTGAAATTTCAAAACAAACCACAGACAGAAACGAAGAGAGAGAGAGAGAGAGAGAGCAGCATGTAGCTCTCACCCCACTAGGCAGAAGGGATTATGGGGGATTACAACTCTTCGTTATCCTCCACCCCCCCCACCTTCTTTCATTGTCTTAAGGTTGTCCAAACAGAGATACCTTCCATCCGTATTCTTTCCGTCCATATTAAGCTCAATTAAAAGCAGAGACTCTTATGGAGAACGAGAGGATTCAGAGTTCAGTTCAGATATCTCTCTTCAAGCGCTTTCTGATTGTTTAAACTCCTGTAGGAACATGCTCTCCACGGAGAGCCGTAACCTTATACAAGTCTGCTCTGTTTTGCGTCAGATAGAGGAATTGATTGCAGAGTTTTTGGAACTCGGGGTCAGCAAACCGCGCATTCAGTAAACAGGATGTATTATGACATACGCGCACTTTATTTTTTAATCCTGCGGTCACGTGCAGGAGTGCACTTCATCGGTTTAACCTTGTAGATAAATAGAAAAACAAAGTTAAATATAGAATATTTAAACAGACCATTTAATTGCACGCTGTACTGGCTGCTCCACCTGTAATGAATTTTCCTCTCCGTTGTTTGCATGACAGTAAATCTTCATTATATCATTATGTTAATCTGGATTGACTGGTTTCCTGTTTCTCCTTGTGAGACGGCGCTGCATTCCTTCTGAGCGTTAAGCATCTGTCAAACCGTACAAGACAGATACAAGACAGTCGCGACACATCAGTGTTGCTGAAATGATTAAATGTCAGATAACAGATGCAGACGTCTGTCTTTGATCTTCGAATCTGAAGAAATAATTGTTAACCTGGACATTTATTTTTTCCAAATGAACTAAACCGAAGAACACCATTTATGGCCAAAATTTCAGCTATTTTGTTGCAATTTGAAGTCTTGAGGAAAAAATATTCTGGTTCGAGGGATTAGGACCCAAATGCTGGAGTATCTATGAAGTCCTTTATTCACCAACACGCAAACAAAGTTTAGAGGTGAAGTCCACAACGAACAGAAGAGAAGCAGGGCAGCAACACGAGGGAACAAACAGGAACAAAGACAAACGAGAAAAAAAACAACAACAACAGACGAACCAGCAGGGAAAACAGAAAAGATCAGACTGAAATAGAACAAGGATGAAGGAGACACAGGTGCAGACAATCAGGAAGATGAGACACGGGGAAGTAAAACTGAGGTGGAAAGGACAAGGACAGACTTTCAAAATAAAAGACAGACCCAGAAAAATCAACAAAACACAAAGAACAAACCCAAAACCTAACAAAAAGCTAACAAAAGACGCATGAAATGAAAATAAGAATCAGTTGACCGACTGTTGGAAAGATGTTCACAGACACAGCAAACTCTGAAATCCCTCTTCCTTTACTCTTCCTTTACTCTTCCTTTACTCTTCCTGCTCTGTCAACAGTCCCGTTTCTACCTCCATTATCTGAAATCAGTGTAGACGAGCAGATTCCAGAAAATCCCTGCAGCTACATCTGGTTGAAAACGCCTTATATTTTATTCCTTATATTTCCGTTGTGGAATATCGGCGCTCCAAGCTCTTCTATTTTATTTGCCAGTGTTCATTCCTTCTCTACGTTCTTAACATCTCACTTTAATTCCTCTTGATATGAGGTCTTATTCCAGGTATCATTTAGGACTTTGAAAAGCTCAATCGGCCTCTTATGGATGTAAAAAAAAAAAAACAGGATCACCAGCAGAGTTACAGCATCCAAACGAGTGTATGATCACGCTCCACAAATCAGAGCCTCAATGAAAAAAAAACAACTCAGAAATCTTAAAATGATAGACAAAAAAGACACGTGATTACCAGATTTAGTGTAACAGGCTGCCATCTATGTGGAGAGAAAGAATATATGACGCTAACATGGGCCTTTTTAAATAAATATGCTGGAGAAAAGTAAACTAGCGTGACAGTGACGAATATGTTCTGTGGAAGTCTAAATGAAACTTTGTTTCTCCTTAAGTGCACTTTACTTTAATTATTTGCTTTTTTTGGCTGACACACTGACAGACTAAATCCTGCTGTTTCTTTTCCGTGCAGACAGACGCACGTTGCGCAACTGCTGAAGCAACAGAGCTTGAACGGACGACAACAACAACCCCAACGATGCGACGTTCACCTCCACAGCGTTTATGGCGCACGTCGCTTCAGCACATCAGAAGGGGATTAATTTTGATTTTTGAGTTTGTGCTGCAACAGAGCGCAAACAGGCTGCTGAAGAAAAATAAAAACCCAGTCCACAGAGAGACCAGGCCACCAGTGACACCATTATGAGCACAATTCAACAATGGTTTAACCACAAAATCTGCATCTGCGCTAGTCTGACCTACTTTGCTCCGCAAACATGACAACAAAAGTCCACGTTGGCCTGACTCACTGTTCAATGGGGCCAATTTAATTATTTTATTACATTTTGGCAGTTACAACTCATCTGTTAGCTGATGACTGTAAGAAAAAAAAAAACCCCTAGCCCAGTAAACACCGTGGCACGTTGGCAGCTGTGTCGAAACATTGTGTTCAAAACAAATTCACTTTATAAAACGAGACGACTTGAAGCAAAACAAAACGTCCTGTAGATAATTAAGGAAAGCAAAATGAGCGGAAAATCAAAGGAAAACACCTAAATGAAACATTTGTTTAGAAATTTACTGACTGACAGACATTTATGTGGAAGTGTTGGGTGAGCTAAGTTATATTAATATTTACTTCAGATGGGGCCCGCGGGGACACGCTGGCTGGATAAACTACAGATCTAACTCTTGTTTCTGTTCTTAATTTCTGGTCTTCATGTGTTATGTTTCTGCCACAATTAGTGTAAATATAAAAAAAGATTTGGATTTTACTGATAATATGGCTTATTGCACAGTTAATTGTGCACAAACAGCTTAGCTTAGCTAACGACTTCCAAGCAGCTACGTTAGCCCGCCGGTCGAGGGCTGTTGCTGGTCCAAGCTAGAGGCCCCCAGGCCTTTAGCTTGTTGGCTGCTACCTCTTGCACCAGCCGAGTCCTCTGGTCGAGCTTCCCGGATCATTCAAAGACCCTTCCGAGTGCCTGAACCAGACTGCTAGCTAAAAACCAACCAACTGCGCTCCGCCCCTGGTCCTGGTGAGGCTGGGACGGCTATGGGCCAACAAGCGTACCGCAGGTCCTGGCGAGGTTCAGTGCTTATTTTCCCGTTTCAGCTCCATCAGTATTCATTTCCAGTGTTGTTTCAGTAGTGAAATGAAAGGCACCGTTGGTGCTGAGCTGCATAGGTCAGCGGGAGCTAAGGCTAGCTAAAACAGCTGGCTTGTGCTGATCGCTGAGGTACGGTGGGTGTGTTCCAACAAGCCAGACTTGTCGATTTTGCCCATTTGCACGTTTTTGGATCCTGCCAATTAGGGCTGTAGCGATACACTAATCTCATGATACGATACGATACACGATATTCGGCTCACGATACGATATATATCGATATACATCTTACAATACATTTACATCATTTTCCGAAAGATTTTAAAGAGACAAAGTGATTTTTGGTGACATCTTGTGAGTGTTCCAATGACTTTGTTTGAATTTATTGAACTGAAAGCATCAATTATACATTATGAAGGAGTTAAGCCTTTAGCTTTAAGCTATTGAGATGTTTGGCCCGTGTAGCCTGGTAGACGCGCTTCGCTAACTCACGTTTCGTATTGATCAAAAAAGAAAAGTCAGAACTATGTTCTTCTGATGCAGTCAAAAAGTATTTATTCATTCCATTAACTCAACCGACAAACCATAACGCCGGCAGTTAGCGTCAAAGCGGTCAAAAAAACATTTGCCTTTCCGGGTCAAACACCAATAACCAATAACAGGTAGGCAGCTACCTTTATACCTGACCCTCAGGTAACAATACAGCGACCCCCACAGCCACACAGAGTGAACTACAATTTATAAAACAACATATTTGGCTCCTTTACATTATATGACTGACAGGCAGCTTGCAAATGCTGGACAAAATGAATAAAAGATTCGTTGAGAAAAATAGTTTCATTTATTTAAACAGTGCAAATTGTTGCTTGCAAGCTTTTCAAGGTGGGACACGGAGGTTTTGAAAGAAGCTTAGAATATCGATATTGGGTCCTAGCAGGGTTCAGTGCTTGTTTTCCCATCTCAGCTCCATCAGTATCCATTTCCAGTGTTGTTTCGGTATCGAAATGAAAGGCACCGTTGGTGCTGAGCTTCATGGGTCAGCGGGAGCTAAGGCTAGCTAAAACAGCTGGCTTGTGCTGATCGCTGAGGTACGGTGGGTGTGTTCCAACTAACAAGCCAGACTTGTCGATTTTACCCATTTGCATCTTCCTGAGGCCTGAAAAATGGGGTTCAAACTGACTCTTCAGAGAATCTGTTGGTGACGTCACAGAGGGTTTATCCAGTTCTTCGTATACAATCTATGTAGAGATTTACATGCTCATCTAACTTGCTTTGCTTTGCTTGGTGGACACATGTTCACTGTGGCGTTTTCCTACCAGGTGAAACCTGGAGCTGCGGGCCACCAGAGATTACAGCAACATTAGCACCTCAACCTTGATCTTTATTGGATTTGTGGATGTTTTTACTTCAGGAGCTCCAGTCGGCGTCATAAGAGATAAAAATATATTTGCAGACACCGGTGCTGTTTACTTCACATGTCTCCTACAGGGTTCGTCCCAAGCTGTACGACTATTAAATGATAATTACAGTGACTAAGTAAGATGGTAATTTATGTGCGATGCAAAGTGACAAGATCAAGACAAAAACTCAAATTAAATGAACAATCAACAATATGAGACACAATGTCACACAGAATGAGCACAAATGAGTGCAACAGAAAACAAAGGAGCAAAATGCAACCAAAGGGGGACAATAAAGCACGATGACCATTTGCAAAACAGGAAACACAGAAAGAGATGCAAAGCAGCATTACATGCATGGTTTCTAAAAAAGTTTGCATTTTATTCCGTTTTGATAACGTAATAACCTCCTACAGACTGACAGCAGGAGTGAAGTGCAGCCGGACTTTTCTCGGGCCGAGCTCGTGCAGAGCAGCAGCCATCAGAGCGCCAGCGTGAGCGTTAAACGCGACCTTCCGCTGCCTCCGCACGGACACGTTCGCTCAGCACTCAGACTTCAGACGGCAGGAAAGAGAAGTCTGTGACACAATAACGTGACCTGAAACCACTGCCAGCCGGGGCTCATGTTTCCCGCTCTGGACTGACCGGCGGGATCACAGCGAGACCAGATGACGGGAAAAACCGAGGCCAGCCCGGTGTTTTTCCACAGAAGTTATTGGTATTTGTGTGCAAAGACGTTTCCCCTTCATGCAAATTTGACCTCTGCAGGTATGCACGATCAGGTGTGCTGAGCCTCTGAAGCGCTGATCCGTCTGAGCCTGACCTCCCGTCAGGCCAGAAACAGGAAGCTTTGTGTAAATGCTAGAATCAGCAGCTGGAAGCATCATCTGGTTGACATCTGCTTGCCCTTGCGGACGCTTTGGCAAGAACGTGCAAAGCCCCTTCGCAGGAACTCACAGATCCCACTCTGTGTTTGTGGAGCTGCGTTGTGGGCGTGCACGGTGTGCAGATAATCTGACACAGCAGAGAGACTTTTCCAGAAAAGCACATTTGCTCTGAGATCAGATTTCCTCCGTTTTAGCCGAGAGTCAACAGAGGCTCCTTCGCCTGTTGTCCTCTGTCAGCACTTCAGTCTGATCTGGGTCGGACTGATGCAACAGTCGATTTCAGTGTCGTTTCCACAGATCACGCGTGTCCTTGAATCCTCTTTTAGCTCACGTCTGGTACAAAGTCTTCAGCTGCAGACACACGCAGATGTAAACACACGGCCCTTATCACTGCAGCGCTTCCTGTTTGCTTCGCATTTTTGAGACAGGAAAATAAATCAGCAGCTCTCTTCCTCTCGCTGTCCTTAACTTCTGCCCTCAAGTCGTTACCACAGCCAGGATCTTTTTTTTTTCTTTTTACATTCAGTGGGAAGACATGCAATTTCTTGTACTAGTCACGGTAGAGAGGGTTTCTCTAAATCTTCCCCTCTTTGGTCTGTGCCACATTTTCAGTTCAGGGCGAAATCAGCAGGAAGAAGTGGAATACGCTGTCTAAGCTGGGACGACATGAAAAACTAATTACTGCCGTCTATTTCCCGCTGCTGCAGCGGACGGTGGACCGGCTGATCTGAAGGGTCTGCTGACAGCGAGACATGTGACACCTCCACGGGTCACAAAGAACATTCATGTATCAGTTCAGTCGGTGGGTTGTATAGATGAACATAGATGCATTCAGGGGAAAATCAAAGCCAATAAAAAGACTTGTGACCCTCAGTTGAGTTCACTTTCCACCAGCTGATCCTCATTTACTGTCCTCAGCTGAAACGCTGCGAGAAAGACACTAAAACTAGGTTTATTTATAGGTCTCTGCGTTACCTGAACGCCTAATTTTGCTTCAAAGACAATCAATATGTGACATAAGTGTTTTTCAGGATTTCTATCGCTTGCTAAATTTAGTTAAGTTGGCATTTTAACATTTCTGCTAATACAAATATGTTTTTCTAACATTTTTTTGAACCAAAAAGACATGTCGGTTACTGTCACTGAAAGGGTCGATTTTTACATTTTAAGAGTCGCAAACACAGTTCTCATTCACTGAGACGTTTTACCATTTCATGGAAAATATTAGCATTTCCAATAAGTTATAACAGGGTGATGTTTAAGATTGTGTTGCATCAACTGTCTGTAAACATCTGGGAAGTGAGGAGGCCAGCTGCTGGAGTTTCAGGAGATGAATGTTGTCCCGTCATAGTCTGATGCAGGATTCTAGCTGCTCAAGAGTCCTGGACCTTCGTTGTCGGATTTTTGTTCCTGTTCAGCACCTGGACTCTTCTCCTGTGAAACCATGCTGTTGTGATGGAGCAAATATGTAAGTCAGCATTGTCTTGCTGAAATATGCAAGGGTCTTTGCCTGACAGAACGCACTGTCTGGATGGGAGCAGATGTTCCTCTAAAACCTCTACGTGCTCTTCAGCATTGATGGAGTCTTTCCAGATGTGGAAGCTGTCCACGACACAGACACTAATACAACCCTGAACCATTTTGAGACTGTCCACTGATAACAGCTGGATGGTCCCTCTCTTCTTTAGTCCGCAGGACACGGAGCCCATGTGTCCAAAAAGGATTTCAAATTTTGATTCATCTGACCACAGAACGTTTTTCCATTTTGCCTCAGGACCATTTTAGATGAGCTTCGGTCCATTGATGATACTGGGGCGTTTCAGCTGCAACTTAAAGATCTGTTGATGTTGTCTTTGTCTTTGTCTAATGGTCTTGGTTTATCATCATACTTCCTGTCATCACTGTGCTCATGTCGTGTTTCGTTTCACTTCCTGTTTTATTTTGAAACGTGCTATTCTTTGACTTTTGTCATGATTGTAAACACCCGTGTCTCCAGTTGCTATGTAAATTGTCCTGCCTCCAAATTCAGTTTTTCCTTAATTTGTCTTTGATTTATATTTTTGTACTTCTATCTCTGGATCAACATGGTTTTGGGGTTTCAATCCTGGCTTTTTCGGTTCTTGTGGTCAATCTTTCATTGCTTCTGTTCTCCTTTTTTTGTGTTTTAGCTCGTTTGCTTGACTTCCTGCTTTATTTTGAATGTGTTATTCTTTGAGTGTGAGTTCTTGTTTGACCTCCTCTGTTGGCCCTCTTTTTTCCTTTATCCTGATTCTCAAAACCTGTGTCTTGCCAGCCTTTGAGCTTCTGTCATTGTGTTTATTTACATTTAGTCTCTCTCCAGGCTGTTTTCGTGCTTCCTGCGTTATTCCCCTGACAGACATTCCTGTCTGTGTCTTTTTGTTTGCTTCCAGTATCGTGCCACGGCGGTGCTTTATGCTGAATAAAAGGACCTTTAATACTCCACCCTCCTGTTCTTTCATTTGGCTCCAACATCTCCAACGTCTCTGCGGTCCCAGATCTTTAGTTCTAGCCATCCCCTGCTTTCGCTAAGCTCACATTTTGCTAAAATATTTGTGAAATCAAATCTTAACACTAGCCAAATTTGATCTGTTTCATAACCTCATTAAAAATAAAAAAGGTGACTTAGTGCACTGTCACTCCTCCAACCTCCAGCTGCAGAAAATCAGTTTTTAACACACAGAAAAAAATATGTCAACTTAAAAAAAAAAAAAAAAAACAGATAAGGGAGGGGGGACTGCAGATAATGTGGTAAGGAGAGTCTGTCTGTCATTTCACATCTTATACTTTGTGCTCTGTGACAGCATCCAGCTGCAGCTGCTCCAGAGAAGAAGCCTGGGACTGAATATGCTTCTTGTTCGGACTTTGGCTGCTGCTCCGGCTTCGTCCGTGGCGATGCGCCCAGCTGCAGCGTCTCCACAACAAATCTAATCAACACGTGGCAGGAATGTGTTATTCAGTCATACAGTAGCTTCAAGACGACACTCAGCCAGCACAAATGTTTGAACACACACGCCCAGGATGTACTCTGTACTGTTGGACCATTAATAAAGCAATACACGGCGGCCCGAATCCTGACAACCGTTTTCCATAATAGTGAGTCATTTGGGCAGATCTGAACAAAACCTTACTGAATGCAGCAGATTTTAGTAACGTGATAGGTGACTTACACGTCTATGATTAAAACCTGAAACCAGCCATTCCCAAACTCAATTTGAAATGTGAAAAATCTCTGCGGTCCATGCAAACATTTAAACACCACTTCAATCAACATACAAGACTAAAAGCTACATTCCAATATTAATGTAAGGGGTTAACAAATAAGGTGATACTTGTCATATTAAGTTAAGATGACAGAACAACACTTAATTGGTTCATTTTATTATTTCAGTAATTTAAAACATATTTTTTTAAAAATAGAGTATTTAAACATTTGTTTATTTTTAATTACCTCTCACGGCCCACCTGCAGTACCGCGACTGTCCACCAGGGGGCCGCGGCCCACACTTTGGGAATCACTGCCTTAAACCATCTGAAACTGCTGACATTTTTGTTTAATTTCAGCATAAATTAGGTTTTGGTTGAATGTCGCCACGAACTAAAAGAAGATTTTTGAGCAGCAATAGTGAAGAAGATTAAAACCAGGCACCAGGTATTTTTTTAGCTAGCTAATACACACGCAGAGCATGCAGTTTACTGATTCAAAAAAACTAGCCTCTGCAAAATGACAGACAACTCCAGGCCGGTTTTACAAGAGAAACTGTCACTTCTACATCTTCATTGTTCTCAAGCTGGAGAGAAAGACAGATTACTGCGATGTTTGCAACATTTATCAACCCAAACTCACATAAGATGCTGTATTTGCTCCGTTGCTACGGCTGTACGCTGTGAAGGACGTAAAAGAAGCTGAAAGTCACCTAAGGTCAGGTGGTGTAATTACAGAGTGACACAAACGACATCAGCTCCAACCATAGCTCCTGTTTGTAGGCGTAGCTGCTTCGTTGCAGAATAAATGATGCAGGTCAAAGCACCTCACTCTTTGGATGATTTGATACCTTGTCATAAAGCTGATGCAAAGTTTTGACACAAAATTCAATACTCAACAACCACCATGACAAAAGATTTTCTATTAAACTGTGATGTGCTTTTTTTTTTTTTTAACAACTTCTTGTAGTTACAACGTCGCTGTTACTAAAGAAGACAGTGTATCTCTGCCGCCCTGAGTGATGGAAACTGTTTATTCCCTCAGTTTTACTCTCAAAGCTAACTAGAAGTGAAACGTTGAAGAAGCAACAATGTGACGCTGTTGATCTGTGAAATGCAAGAAAACATGGCTTTACATTACTACACTCTGCACACTCGCACAAACATAATCAGACAAATACCGTGCAGCGCATTAATATTTAGGCCAACCTAATGTGGACAGCACGGTGGGTGACCCCTACCAGCACCGTCCCCCCCCTCCCTTTGGCTGGCTTGTTGGCTTTGAGAGGAACACGGTGTTCCAGCACAGGCTGCACATGTAGCTTACAGCCTTCTGGCACGTATTCACACACATACACACACTCATTCACACACGCACATGCATGAGAATTTTCACTGCCCAGCATGAACTTAGAAAGAACTGGCCATTTCCATTCTTTACATTGTTTGAAACGTGTCCATCCGTGAGTCCACTGAGAACATGGCGTTCTGCACCCGATAGGGCTGCGGTACATACTTAGATTTCTGTTTCAGTACAATAAAGGTCTTGTTCTGTTGTCTTATTTCCTCGTCGTTTCTAAACATGCTTCCGTGACAAAGTGCCTCAAAGGAAAATGGAGTAAATTCCTTTCCTGAGCACAAATGACACGAGAAACCTCGACAGTATTCAGCACAAACATCCCACAACTAATGAGGTCAACTGTAAAGCAGAAAAAAATCCAATTTAAATGTGAATTCCTCTTTAAGTAAAATAGCCAACAACATGAGAATTAACAACTGACATGATTTTATAAAGGAAAAACAGTGTGACTAAAAGGCAGCTTTGAGTTTTAACAGAATATGTTTGCAGTGAAATGGTGATTAAAGTTAGCACATGAGGTGATTGACCTTTGACCTTGAAGTTTTCTTGTTTTTTGATGGCAGCTAAAGAAGAGAGGGACCACCTGACTTGTTATCGTTGCTCCTTTTCAAAAAGCCATCACATGCATGATTTTATATGTGTGCACGGAGACGATTATCTGACGTGTCCGTACTGCTTCATCACAAGGTGCCTTCTGGGGGAAAGTCTTGTTTACTTCAGGTGTAATCTCAGAATACACGTTCAAATAGTTCCCCATTGTTAACGATCTCTCACTCTCACAATGACGTGCATTGTTATGTGTCGGGACGAGAAAAAAAAAAAAAAAATGCTGCACAACATGAAAACGCCTCCTGGCTGAATCATGTCGTCTGTATCTGCAGATTGTTTTCAGAAAATATCTTATTTCTCACCTTGATCCAACACTCACGCAAGACACTGTGGCTGTAACCTTAGAAATGTGGGACCCGGAGCCGAGCACGACTCGCACAAACCCGATAAATGCGCGAGGAGAAAACTCACAACAACCGTCGAGAAACAGCGAGCGAAAAGCAAAAGGAAAGGTCACGAAACAGCAGAGCGTGGGCAGGTCGAGTGAAACGCTGCGAATCTCAAACGTTTCAAACAAACCCACGGCCTTTTTGTAGATTTTTTCGCCGTATACAGCTTGTCATTTCCCACAATGCAACACGAGAACGTAAATGTAACATAAGCTGAGTCACAAAGAGGCCCTGAAGAAGAAGATGTGACAGTGTGATACATGTTTGGAAGTTTGTTTTTCTTCCTGTGGGAGTCTCTGTGTGGGCGCTAACTGATCGACGGTGTGCTCCTTCATGCTAATGTGTTTTTCTGGGCAGCAACCAATGAGAAAACAGCTGCAAGCATCGCCGTGTCAACACCCACTCACACCTGATGCGTGACAGCGAGTGCTCTTCACATGAAGAGGGAGGTCGAGGCCACCGGCTTTGTTTCTCTCATCGTTTTGCCTCGTTTTGTCCTTATTCCGTTCAGATAAAGCACTTCCTGTGAGATGCTCCTCTGTTTGTGGGAGACGTCATTTCTGTTTGGTTTCGTATCACCTCTACGGCAGCAGCTGTTTCGTACATTTACGATCAGACTCGTTCAGACTGTGTTTACTTGAATTAGTTCACGATCACATAATATCGTGACAGCCCGAGGTGTTTCAGTTGTTCCAGATTTCACCTGTTTCTAGTGTTTGCTTGGCAGTTATTGTAAAAATAAATGAGCGTTTCAACATCACAATAAATGTGGAACTAATCCCTCTGTCAGCACCGCTTCACAGGAGAGTCTTTCATCTTTTTCAGCTGGGAATCTTTTCTCACATGTAGCGGTTGCTTAACCAAACGCTAACTTTTGCATGCCAAAACACTCACGATGGCGGTCCAAGCAAGTACAGCTTGTTTAGTCTACCGGCGTCCAAATGTTCTGTTTTCAGAACACAAATTGGCTTGATTCTTTACGGGTTTGGCAAAACGTCTGGCACTGACAGTCTCACAAGTCCAAACAAAAATGATCCAAACTATAGCAGCTCAAGAATGGAAAAAAAAAAAGCCCAAAGATCATCACATGGCTACATTTGCCTTGAAGAAATGATTACATGCCTGGGTTTTTGGATTACGTCCTGCTGTCACATGACGAGCAACCGGCACTTTAAAGATGCTCAAAGACACTTTGGATGCGGTGGCCAGTAATAGTGATCCTCAGACCACTGAGCAAACCCGGTTCAAGCTCCGTCTTAACTGGAATGCAGACATTCGTTTTTCTACGGTTCTCGTACCTCAGTTCAAATCACTTTCTTAGGAATATATTTAATGTATTTTTGTGCTCTTTTAATACACGCCTCATGTAACCTAACACATAATCCTAACTAGGGATGCACATTTTGGATTTACCGTTAACCGACGCCCTTTAACGATTAATAACCGTTAACCGTTAAGTCCGGGAGGGTTGGCTGCCGTGATGTTGTGCGCGTTGTCGCGGACGCTTGCGGACACTTCCCCGTGTATACTCTCGCGGCAATGTGTCGCCGTCAGCTTGTCGCAGAGATGCCGCCGTCACTTTTGATTTATACTAGCGCGGTCTCTGCTATGTTATTCCAAGCCACAACGCAAGAGCGACAATCACGAACTAGCTAAATTTACTAAACTTATCTCTAGCGTTTTTCCACTTCCTCACCGTCTCGGCCGTATCCAGACTCACATTCATCGCTATCTCCCTCCATGAATTACTAGAATATGTGCTGTCTTTGTTGTGTGGAGAACCAGAATCGTACAGATGTGGGTACTTCCTCATTTTTTCGATGGCGCACTCTTTTCTACGCGGATGTAGAATTGACCAGTCAGAGGCCTGTTGCACCTGTCGACACGCCCCCTTGCGTTGATTGAATTACGTAGCTTAAAAACAAAATTGACCGTTAGTATTAATTGGCTAGAGTTACTGTTATCGGTTAACGGTTAAACGGTCAACCATGTGCATCCCTAGTCTGCGCTACGTTATTCCATGCCGCAACGCAACAGGGACAATCATGAACTAGCTAAACTTACTAAAGTTATCTCTTGCGTTTTTCTACTTCCTCACCATCTCGGTCATAATTTCTAGAATATGTGCTATCTTTGTAATGTGGAGAACGAGAATCGTACAGATGTGGGTACTTCCTCATTTCTACGATGACGCGGATGTAGAATTGACCAATCAGAAGCCTCCTTTCTCTCCCCTCTGCAGTCACCTACCTTTCAGAGGCCTGTTGCACCTGTCGACACGCCCCCATGAGTTGATTGAATTACGTAGCTCAAAAACAAAATTAACCGTTAGTATTAATCGGTTAGAGCAGTGATTCCCAAAGTGTGGGCCGCGGCTCCCTGGTGGGCCGTCGCGGTACTGCAGGTGCCGGTGATTAAAATTAAACAAATATGTTTTAAAACCTCGATCTTTTTTAAATGTTTTTAATTACTGTAAAATGTTAACAACATGATTTAAAAACATTAAAAAGTAACAAAACAAACCGGTTACGTGTTATTCTACTGCCATTTTTAACTTAATATGAAAATAAGGTGACAAGTGTCACCTTATTTGTTTATTGACCCCTTACATTAATGTCAGAACATAGCTTCTAGTCCTGTAGTTGTGATTAAAGGTTTCGGTGGGCCGCTGAGATTTTTCACATTTCAAATTGGGCCTTGGTATTCTGAAGTTTGGGAATGGCTGGGTTAGAGTTACTGTTATCGGTTAACGGTTAAACAGGTTAAGCCATGTGCATCCCTAATCCTAAATATAATAATAATAATATCAGAATCAGTGTTAGTTGTCAGAGGTATAGAATAGATTGGAACTGGATCAGTGCAGGTTTGTCTGTTTTGCTTTGGTGGCGATACATTTCCAGTGTAGGGTGAGGACATTTTGAGGGTTTCTTTGACTATTCCCTCGAGTGATCTTCAGCGCCCCGTCACTAAAGAAGGGATTTACAACTGCAGCCGTGGTTTCTCAGGGCTGATATGATGGTGGATAAATAAGAAGCAGTTTGTGCAAGATAAGGGACAGATTTCCCATCTGTTGCAGTGCAGAAGAAGGAGACATGACTTCCCCTTCCTTACCATCAATGCTCCCCTCTCACTTTCATTCATAATTTACTGCCCCACTGCTGCAATTAAGATGCAGGACAGAAAGTAAGGCAAGCCTCCCTCCTCCTGCACACACGACCAGGGACTCCCTGCTGCTCCCTCTATAGATGTCCTACTTTCTAGCGGCGGAAGAAAAAAAAAAAAAAAACAGCTTCCTCATCTCTTGTGCCACAGTTTCATGACGCTTTTACAGCGCTGCCTGCAAACATGCCGTGTAAAGCATCTGCACGCCACATCACGCTATTTATTCACCGTATCTATTTATAAGTAATGTGCGCTGCTGTCTGGTGAGGACTATTTGATTTCACACCCTGGTATCCAAATACAAAAAAGCAGACACTTACTTATCATGTTTTGAAAGTTGGCCCTTTCTGGAGAGGACATCCCACAAAGCATCTGCTTTTAAATCTGGGTCACCGTGTACTCTTCATAAAACCACGGCAGATTAAAACTGAGCAAAGATTAGCAGCACCATAATACAGAGTGTTGGACAAATGTACCGTAAGAATGAGAGAATCACGTCGTCAGCTTTCCATAATATCCTTAACAATAATTAAACTAATCCCACGTGCTGCATACAAAACATCCACGCTGGCAGAGACAAAGCAGGACGATACAATCCAGGGAGGACAGCAGTAATCAAGACGAGAATCTCCTTTGTGTTCAGTGTACGTGCATAAAAATAATTTGGTATAATTTGGTGCAAACAGCCTTCTGAAGGAGCGCCGACCCGTCCAGGTTAGAACCACAGCCTTTTACCTGAAGAGCTGAACAGCAGATCACCGTGAGCCTGATTAGGAATAATTAGGTATAGATGATGGATGGATGGATGGATGGATGGATGGATGGATGGATGGATGGATACGTCCTTGCATCCATACTGGTCCTATTTAGGGTCATTGGGACCTGCTGGAGCCGATCCCAGCTCAGAAGGCAGGGGTCCACCCTGGACAGGTCGCCAGTCCATGGCAGGGCGGATATGAACATCAGAAGCAAAAATAATAATAAAAGAATCAGCGTAGTGTCGGACTAATAACTGTAGAAAATAAAAGTTTTAGCTCTCTTTTTGTTTTGTTTCAAATATAAACAGATTCTTTACCCTACCTTTAAATATAAAGGCTTAAACCCTTTTTGCAATGCCCTCCTTTTTTAAACAGGAACATCCCTTTTTAGTATGAAAAAAGAAGCGTTGTTATCATATTTGTATGAAATCTTGATGCTCTTTTAAAAGATAATGTATGTATTTGACTTCAATTATGATTTACTGCAGGGTTTTCCAGTCCGTCCACCCTTCAGAAAAACACCACAACCCTCATCTACTGGGTCATAGGATACGACTGACAGGAATTACTTTATGAACACACTTTTACAATGGCTTTATTTTATTGTTTTATACAGTAGGCAGAGTCCACCTGCTGTTGTGTACTGTCACAAAACTGTCACAGAAAACTAAACCAAAATATGCTAACACCTGAAAACTGTTATTTTCACATCTGAGTTATTGTCTCATTTTAGGAAACTAAATGAGACAATTTATGAAGACATCTACCTGCAGTCGTCTTATATGATCTTGATCTGGTAGCGTAATAAACAACAAGGTAATTCTGAGTTGAGACGGTACTTTTGTGGTTTCAGAAACATTTTGATGACGATTTTAAGCAACATTAAGGGTTAAAACCCATCAGGGATGAATTCCTGACTGCACCAGTCGACTAGTGACTTCAGATGTCAAAATACTGAGCAGTAAAGCTGAATCACTGCCTGTGTGGGTGTGGAGCGCTGACGTCAAGCCTGTTGATGTATATTTGGGGGTGACACCGGAAATATTATAAACTGTATATATGTTTGCGCTTCCGGTGGACTCCTGACTCATTTAAGTGTGAAGCAATCATTTTAAGTTCATAGAGTTCAGTTACAATGACGTGGACATGAGTGGTCACGTTTAATCCCTAAACATGCCACCCACCTTTTATTCATGATGCAAGCCTCCGCTACAGTTACACAACGGTGTGTTTTACAGTAAGCGTTCAGTTATCTGCCAGCTCGATACGAGGGCGGGAAAGGGTGTGTTTGCTTGCATGGCTCAGGTACAAAGCAGGGTGGAGCTCCCATCGGAGCCCCGCCCCTGCTGGCTGAAGGTTTCTTTTATGACTTCTATTCTGGGCTCCGTCCATTTCCTGGAGTCACGCAGGCCCGTTTAGCCACGTCACACTCTTCGGCCCGCTCGTCCCACATTCCTGACACAAATTCGCGTCTTGTCTGTGCAGATCAAAGCATTTCTCAAATTCGTGGCCGGCCACACCCGAGAGTTCACCTTTCTTTGCCTTCAGTCCTGTAGCTGAAGAAGAGGGTGCAGCTCTCTTGTTTCTCTCTATGACCAGGGATTTTAAGTTTGGCTTGAAAACATGGAGAGTCGGTGTTGTCAGCACGCTCTGGTTCAGGGCTGTTTAGTCTAACAAGGACCAACGGGAGCAATTAGAGGTCGGCAGTCGCAGCGGTTTCCCCGGTGAACTCGGCTACCCTTCTGAGGGATATCCCGCCCATGCTTTTTAATTTACCCAACCATAATGAACTCAACACTACGCATTTATTTCCCCTGAACCGACTGAGCTTCGCTCATCAGTCAGGATTACTGCTTTTAGAAACCTTTACATAACCGGCAATTACTTGAACAAACAAAAGGAGGTAAATAAACCCTTTGGTCTCTGGAAGTTAATCCATACTTATGCTGACTGCAAGGTGCTGCCTGGAAGTCTCTAAAGCCACGCTGAAACAATTACCGGCGGCAGTATAATAGGGGTTTCTCTGGGATTTGGTGCTTATTTCGTTGAAATGATTCATTATTCTGAGGAAAGCAAACAACCGTTCAGCCTCTCCAGACCGCCGTGTCACAAAGACGAGGGAGGATCTTAAGTAAAAGGTATATTTCAAGTGTATTTCTGGCTCATCCCACCTCTGTCGGTCTAAGCTGTTGTGGTTTGAGCTGCATGTGGCACAAAAGACAGCTTTAATCTGTCCAACACAAGTGAAACGCGCCACTCACCAGCTGCTGTCTGGGGGATACGTTACACAGAAGAGGACTTGTCCAGGCCCACAACTGTCTCAGGGCAGTTGCGAAACAATCACAAAATGTCACGTCTTGATTAGTGCTCCTGAATGAGACATGCTTTATGCTGCAAAAATATACACAAATGGAAAATATTTCAGCTATATATAAGGAACAACTGCACCGCAGACGGTTGTGTGCTGGTTTTTCTCTTATTGCAAGAGACATGTTTTTCTATTTGGCTGGAGAAAATCTCAACAGAGGCGCTATTTGACGTGCCATCATTGTAAAACGCCGGCCAGTCACATTGTGAGAACACGGCCCAGTGCTAGCCAGTGAATTGCACAAGGGGATGGGACTGTGTCAAAAACAGTCGCGAGGAAACGCCGAGCAGGCCCTAGCTATCCGAAACACCCCTCTAAGAATGAGAGCTTCATCGGCCAAGACATCTTTACAAAAACAGGCACACAGGCTGTGAAAGAACTGAGATCAACCTCAACCGTTTCTCATCATCTCAGTACAGATAGAAACCTTCATGAAGTCCATAACCTACATAATTATAGTCTTTGTGGAGTATACGGATGGTCATAATATCAAATCACAACCCGTCTACGAAATCCTGACACAGCCTAAAGAAAATGAGGTAACATATAGACAGAATATCATGAATAATTCTCATTTACGTTTAATTCTGATCAGACTGACAGCGACTGAACTGAACAGAGTAGCAGAGCGAAGATAACCTGGTTAACTTGCAGCCGACTCCAGACTAAGTCCAGCCAGGATAAGTCCGGTGCTCCGGCCTAATCCCTTATCTTGGTTTGGTGCAACAACAACAAATATGAGTTGGTTCACGTGTGCTTTTGCTTTTGTTTTTCTTGCTCATATGAATGTTTTTTTTTTTAATTAACATGCAATAACTCCACGTGGTTGCAAAGAAATCGAGAAAGCAGTTTGAACCCAATATCCAGTCTTTATGCTCAACTGTGATGTCACATTTAAACTTAAAGCTACTGTGGGTCCTTCAACTCATGGAGCTTATGTTCGTGGAAACACCAGATAATATTAAAACCACACTTTAATACATTTCTGATTAACTCTATTTGTTTCCAAGAAAAAGTTGACAGTTACTTGGATTGATTTGCTGACTGAAACCAGGAAAAACATATAAGACGAGCTTCTTGGGAGAGAAGCAGCTTGGGCAGGCGCGTACATGACTTGTTATTTTAGTGACAGAATTCAATAAACATCTGTGAAACACATACAAACGCTTGAAGAGGGTGTCGAGCTTTCCTTTGAAGGTGATTATCTGAGGTCTAAGTTCATACAAATTATTTTCTTAGAGCTGATGAGCCAGTATGCACCTGAATGCACCTGAATGGATGCACAGTAAACACTGACTGAGATAAGATCACGAAATAAGGCTCTAGGCACTGGAGAAAAAAAATTAAATATATAAATATATCATTTATGCAACCACATAGCCGTCAAAGTAAAAAAAAATAAAAGGAACAAAAAAAACTCCCATGATGCTTTTCTTTTTTAAACCATTAGCCAGGAGTGTCTGTCAGTCTCATGAGCAAACACACCTCCTGTAGTGAGAATCCAAGAATTTATTACACTCAAACATGCACAAAACTATTTCTCTGCCTCCATGTAACCAACACGGGCAGCTGGCCAGAGTTATAGTGCGAAGAGCCATAAACCTGCCAATCTCACACATCAAAGTCACACGCAAGAGGTAGAACGAGCAGCTGGAGGCGGGCCGAGCTCCCGCCGTTGAACATGAAGGGGAATGTGACATTACAGGTTGATACGCTCTGTTCTGCTTCTGAAACAGGTTCATAGCCTGATGTCAACAATCTGAAAAAAAAAAAAACAAAACAAGTGAAGGATGTTGTCCGGACCTGAACCGTTATGTCTCATTTGGATCATTTACAGTAAGTGGAAGTGAAAGACGATTGTGTGCAGTCGCTTCCACAAATATTAGGAATAGAAACATGCAGGTGTAACTGCTTTCCCAAAGACAACTTTTATTTTATTTTATTTTTCAACTTTAAAGATATATTATTTGACTTATCTTTCTGAGATGCTGTCAGAGGGAAACTCAGCTCATACTGGAGCAGTGACTGAAACTGTCCCTGTATTCAGAAAATTATCTTCCACAGATACTTGTATTGATGTAATCTTCAATAAACATAGCAGAGGGTAATAAATCAGCTCTGCAGAGAGTTTCTCAGCCCATATGAGAACTTGTCAGTCATGTTTCTATCAGCACAGTCGCTCCTTAAAAGGCCAACACAAGTGTGAGCAGGCAAACAGTGTGTTTGACTCCTGGATTAGTCTTTGTTTGGCAGCTACGGTCTTTTCAAGGGATGGTAATGATAAAGGAATTGTTAATAATGCAAAAATCACCTGTGGGAAAACAAAACAAATGAAAAAAAAAAAAAAAAAACAAGGGATGATGGATGTTCATCACTTGATTTTGCTTCCATTTTCCCACCGGGGGAGTACGCTCCCACCGAACCCACTCTTTACTCAGCGAGCACATGATGAGATGTCGGTTGGTGCCTAAGTGGAGTAGATGAACGTGTCAGGGCAGCATGTGGTTGAGGACTTTTGATTAAATAACTCTAATTAATTAGGATTAATTAGCTCGGAGTGGGTGCACATGATTAGAATTTACTAAAAGAGCTTCTTGCGGGGAAACTCATGACTCTCTGCACTGAGAACCTTCATTACCATCAGATTTTATTTCTTTTTCTAACCGTGTTTACTCTGGCATTTCTGTGCAACATTATGATAATTGCATTTATTTTAATGCACAGAATACATAGTCAAGTTTCTGTTTTTTTAAAAGGACACCGTGAGTGTGTAATTAGAAGCTTGGACTGTACAGAGTAACCACATAAAGGGGGGAATGTACTGTAAATTCACTACAGAACGTTTCTATTTATACCAGTTTGGCCTTTGTGAGAGGATGTTTTGGACGCTCCTGTAAGAACAACGTCAACAGGACAGACTGAGTCTCCGTCAGGCCGAATATTTAAATGGGGTCAGTCAAACGAACTCCGCTGAACTGCAGACGAATGCAGACGGTTACTAATTCCCATCTTTATGAACAATTATCTTATAAAGACCAAGCTCAGTTGAAATACTTCCATGTTCTTGTAGACTAAGTTTCTTGAAAAGGCAGTTTAATTGTTTAATTCGTTTTCAGGTTATGGCTGGAGCAGCAGAGCCGCACCCTCGGTAGCCAACAGTGGGACTGTCACCTCCAGACCGTCAAGCCACCCAGTGAAGCAGAAGCTGGAACAGCGTGTTCCAAAACAACCACCGTGGCATCGACTGTAACGGTGGACACTTGGCTTTTGTTTTGCTTTGGACTCTGTTGCAGATGAACAGATTTGCTGTCGTCACCTGACCTGAAATCCCATCCCACGCCCTGCTCATATTGCCCCAAATCCACAGAGAAACTGAAAGCAGTCTTGCACTTTAAACTGTTTTCACAGGAATAAGATTGAGTGAAAACAGATTGTTTTATTTTTTTTAATGTTTTGTATGTAAAAATAACATAAGAGCAACTATCAATTTCAAGAAAGCACAATCCATCATGTGAATATCGAGTATAAATTTAATGTGTCATTCAGGATTTAACCAAACATTTAGAGGTCACTGCTGCCCCCAACTGTTCAACTGTGGTAACAACAGCAAACGTCTCCAAAACTAACACAGCCATAAACGCTACAGGCTCACATTTATCTCCACAACTGAACTATTGTCCTTGAATAAGAAGCCTGATACTCCGGCTTAATCATTACTGACCACTGAGTCCTGTGATGACTGCGGCTGCCCCTTGATCTCAGCGAGCTGCCTCTGCAGGTGGTAGATTTCATCTGACATTTCCCTGAGTGAACCAGACACAGCTTCACAGCATTTTATATGTGGAACATGCAACTTCCCTCGAAGCTGCCCATTATTCAGTTACAACGAGTGTAAAGCCTGAGTCCCTTGTCTATAACTTTTATCAGTTTCTGCATCTGTCGTT
This sequence comes from Hirundichthys speculiger, assembly GCA_018398805.1. NCBI lineage: Eukaryota > Metazoa > Chordata > Actinopteri > Beloniformes > Exocoetidae > Hirundichthys > Hirundichthys speculiger. The sequence goes on along the minus strand of JAGFBZ010000089.1, from coordinate 373,992 downwards.
TAAAGCTACAGCGTAGCTAATAGTTTCTGGTGATGCACCTGCATTTGTTTTTTACCTGTGGGCAGCCCGAGCTCTGCTCAGCTGGCAGCAGAGGCGCCTGACGATTGCTTCATGGCGTCTGTTCTGGATCTGAAGCAGAGGAACCTGTTTAATGCAAAAACTATATATATATATGTGTAAATATGCTCAATAGATGCATAAATACCTCAATGTCTTTCTCTAACTGGGAATAAACCTCAAACTCCTTCCTCAGTTTCTCTTTCTGATCAGTTATTCTCGTTCTCCTCTCAGAGATTTGTCTCCTCAGAGCATCATTCTCTTTCTGCAGAGAGAGAGAAAAGAAAACCATAAATGACTGAGGAAGCTACAGATTTTCTAATGAATCAGAAGAAGCAAAAAAAAGACAACATGTCACATTTGTATTTGGATGTGGAGGTAGATTGTTGGGTGTCTCTTCCACCTTTGCCATCTGCACTGTGTTTCCATTTGGATTCTCCAAATCCTTCCTCAGCTGCTCTTTCTTCTGTCTCATCACCTGGACCATTTCTTTCTTCTCTTCGAGCCCTTTGTGGACCTCTGTCTGGCTCGCAGCAGACAAAACGGCCACTCTGTGACCCTCCATCTTGTTTCGGTAAATGTTAAACTTTTCCAGCGACAGGCGAGCGTTCTCCTGCTCCTCGCTGATCAAGAAACTGCAGCTCTGTGTTCTCCTTGTTGATGGACCAACAGCGATCACGGAGGACTTCAGCTTGTCTGTCCGTTTGCTCCAACGTGCCCTCCAGCATTAGGATTTCCTTATCTTTACATCTTAGTTCCCGCTCTGCAGCCTCACCTTTCTTCTCAACATCTGAAAGAGTCGCCTGGAGAAGGAAATAAAACAAAATGCCTAAAATAACTGAACAGTTGTCAGACAATTAGTTTATCATATGTGCCAGAGAGAATAGCTCCATATAAATATTGACAATGACTGATTCTACAAGTACAAAGATGCACCTGCAGGGAGCTCAGTGTTTTCTGTTCCTCTTCAAGAGCCTTCATCTGGATGTACCCCTGTTGACTCACATCCTCCACAGCTTTGGATAACAAAAATCCAGGAATTTCCTTCAATCCTGTCCAAACGGTAATAAGAAGAAATTAGACTTTCTAATAAACTCTGTAACTTTTAATCACTACATTTTCAGAACCCAAACTGGCAACCAATATGATTTCTGGCATTTATTTTTAAATGCTGTCTTTTGATTTCAGCAGGCTCACATAAATTACATTTGACTACCATTTACATCACTGACACTATAGTCATAGTTAAAGCATCAACCATGGAGACAGACAAAAGGTTGAAGAAGCATTCAGAGGCTGGTTTTGAAGGTACATAGATATAACTGAAAACTGCACCAAAGACAATAAAACTAAAGATATTCGCTGAGGAAGAATGACCCTGTTATCATACTATTATACATGAAGCGTAAATGAGTGCAAGTATCATATCAGTCAAATCAAAAAGCATCAAAACAGAAGAGATACCTGCATCAGCAATTAAAATAGAATCAATAAAAACTCCTAAAAGGGCAGTTTTAAACTTAAAAACAGACATAAATGTTCCACAAATACTATTAATAATCAAAGAGTAACTAATTATTAGCCAATGAGGTTTTTTTCTACTTTCATTTAGCTTCCCTATGACAAAATATTAAACATTATGTTATCATATTAGGATTCCTGTAGCTGAAAATATTTAACATAAATACAGTGACATAAACAGTTTAGAACCAGTGGAGTAGGAGCAGAAAGGTTAATATAAATTATAAATAAGAGTATTGTACCCTAAATTTTATATTTGAACAGCTCGCTGTAGTTAGTATGACAAGTTAATTAAAATAATCAACTATAAATAACTAGCTAACAAAGCTAACATTAGCCTCGATGTTTTCAACCCTTAAAACACAATGTTTAGTTATTTTCGTGTTTTACAATAAATATGTCACTCATGTTATCGTCTTACCATCGGCGTGGTCTGTAAAGTTTGACATTTTTTTCTAGAAAAGTTATCTGGCGTTAAACTTTGTCTATTTTTTTTTTTTTTTGAAGCAACGTTTTATGGCAAAAAACCGAACACTTCAATCAATATAGTAGTAATGATAATGAAAACAAAATATTCAGTTTATTTTGTTCGTTGGGATCTGTTTTTGACTTCATTGCGTTTTGTCCAATATGAAAGGAAAATCACATAAAACAAATACAATAGTGTGCATTCCAGTTTACTATCTTTCAGAAAAGCCAGTACAAGACGATAGGGTCAAACTACAACTCCCAGAATTCCTCTCTTTCTCTCCCCGAGAAAGTGTACATCCGGTGACTGTTAGCCTTGTCAGTACAGTGCAAATGCTCTGTTTATAAAAACAGACTGCTCTGTTTTACCATTATTTATTTCACTCTTTGCACTTTAATATCTTTCAAATGCTCCCCCGACTGTGCTCTTTGTGCAGCCGTGTCATTTCACGCAGTCAAGGAGGAAGAAATACTGGATGGAGGACACTCGTGGGACAAACTTGCGTAAAAAATGCTAATTTGATAAAGGTGCAACACCTCGGGTCCAGTTATACCAAAACGTCTCTCTCACGCCGATTTAGCTGATTTATACAAGAACGAGTCCGTTCAGAGGTATCTTCAACAGCTCGTGGAGGAGTACAGAGACATTAGCATAAAGTTACAGCATGGATACCTCAGCGAGTCAGACAGAAAAGTCCTGATGAAGAAGCACGTTGAACTGTTGCCTGTGACAAATGCGTTTGAAAGCAAGTGAACAAGCCAAGAAAGACCTTGAAGAAGTCCTTTCCCTTCTGCATAGTGAGGATTTTAAAGTGTTTGTATTCCTGTCAAGTGTCATGTACATGTAATAACACTTCCAACAGTCCAGCAGGCTGTCTGCAGTCCTGACAGGTGTTCATGTTCCTTTGCAAACAGTTTACCGTCTTTTATTGTGTCAGAACCTTAAGCATGCATTCCCCAGCTGTAAATAAACACACTCTGACTTAATGTTTTGTAAAATGGCAGAAAATTATGTCAGAATTCATATGTATGTTCTGCAATCTCCAATGACTGCAGGTCCGGCTGCAACCAAAGATGAAGACGAACATCTGATCCAACTGCTGAGAGAGGAAGAGGCTCAAATCTCTGGCAAAATTTTGTCCCTAAGAAGAGATGTAAGTTTTGTTCAGACATCAATAGAAGTGCGTCACTGATCACTTTGTGTTGAAAAAAAAAAATAATTGGGTTGTTTCTCTCCAGCTTATCAAAGCTCTTGTTCCCACCGACCCTCTTGATTCCAGTGATGTCGTGCTGGAGGTTGTGTCGGGACGAACAACAGGAGGTGAGGTCTTCTTCCTTAGTTAAATACGACTCACAGTTTGCGTTTGATTTCCCATTGTTCTCTTTCTAGTCCACAAACTTCTCCCATAAAAAAGAAGTTTTGAATACTTTTAGATGAGTTTTCAGTCGCTGTTTTCTCTCAGACGTTCTAACATCTGCGTATGCGGTTTTCAGGTGACATCTGTCAGCAGTTCACCAGGGAAATGTTTGATATGTACCAAGGTTTTGCCTTTTACAAGAAGTGGGACTTTGAGGTTCTGAACTACACACCTGCAGAGTATGGTAAGTTCTGCAGTCCCATCACTGTTAAAGCAACAGACTTTAGTCGTTCAGTTAGTGTTCAGGTCACTTTCTCTGTTCTTGTTCCTCGTTCAGACATGACAGTAAGCATGCAAGGTCGTCAAGTAAATACAGTTGAAACCAGAAGTTTACATACACTTTATAAAAAGACAAAACCTTCTCAGGCTCTGTAATTAAATCAGACTAACCTTTTCTTGTTTTAGGTCGGTTAGGATTACCAAAATTATTTCTACTTGCTAAATACTGGAATAATGTGAGGGAGATTTTTTTTTTCTATAGAAAGAATGTGGACTTACCTTTAAACTTTATGACTTGGGCAAACATCTTGGGTATCCTTCCATTAGGTTCTCACAATAATTTTACATAAATTTCATTTTGGAGTCGTATGGCCACTCCAGAACATTGACTTTGTTGTCCTTACCCCACTTGGTAACTAATTTGGTGGCGTGTTTAGGGTCATTCTCCACCTGAAGACTTATTTGTGTTCAAGCTTTAACTTGCTGGCTGATGTCTTCAGGTGTTGCTTCAGTATTTCTATGTATGTTCTTTCCTCATGAGGCCATCTGTTGTGGCAAAAAAATAATAGGCTGCTGTTATTTTAGACCAGTTAGGTGAGCAATATATCTGAGGAAGACTGAAGGTAAAACTTAAATAAGACTTGGCAATGAGTGGAGTTTAGTGAATTTTATATCAGTTTCTTACATCTGACAATGAAGAAATGAACATGAGCAATCAGTGCAATCATTATGGTTTTACCAGAATGAAACAGAAAACACCAAACAAAACATATGAGACAACTGGAGACACATTTTGCAAGTCTGTAGGACACGTATGAACAACCTCAACCTTCACTTAGCTGGATAGTAAAAAGGACACGATAGATAATGTTTACATCCCACCACAGCATCTATTCTGTGACGTTCATCGGTCTCCTAGAGCAGCTAAACACCCCCACAGCATGATGCTGCCACCCCCGTACTTCACAGCTGGGATGATGTTCTCAGGCTTGAAAACTTCTCCCTTTCCCTCCAAATATAAAAATGGTCATTATGGGCAAACAGTTCAGTTTTAGTTTCATCAGACCACAAGACATGTCTCCAAAAATTAAGATCTTTGTCTCTTTGTGCATTTGAAAACTGTAATCTGCCTTTTTTGTTTCTTTTGGAGTAATGTCTCCTTCGTACTTGAGTTGTCTTCTCAGTCCATGTCGGTTCAGGACTGGTTTCTCTGTGGACTATGACACTCTGACCAGCTTCAGCAGCATCTTCACAAGGTGTTTTCCTTTTCTTCTGGAGTTGATACACACCTTATACACCAGAGAATGTTCATCTCTGGGACACAGAACCATCTCCTTCCTGAGCGATGTGATGGTTGGACGTTTCCATGGCGTCTGTACTTGAGTATATTTGTTTAAACAGATGAACGTGGCTCCTTCAGGCATCTGAATATTGTACCCAGGGATGAACCAGACTGAGGGAGGACCACAGTTTTCTTCTTAAATTTTCCTGTGATGTCACACAAGGAAGCAGTGTGTTTGAGGTTGCATCTTAAAATACAACCGCAGGTTTGCCTCCAATTAACTCAAATGATGTCAGTTAACCAATCAGAAGCTTCCACAGCCATGACATCATCATCTGGCCTTTCACAAGCTGTTTAAAAACATAGTGATCTCAGTGTATGTAAACGTCTGACTTTCTCTTTTTGTACAGCACAGTATTGCCTTATAATATTATTATTATTACTTATTTTTTAAGCTTTATTTAAAGAAGTTGAAGATTGAAATCAGGATCAGTTGACGAACTAGAGAGAACTGAGGTCAGTTGGTTGTGCTTGAGAAGATAAAGTGTAGAACACAACCAGATTGTTTTTTTTGCAGGTATTCCAACTTTTCCAAAACAGTTTGATGCAGTAAATGTTGTCTTCGCTTCATCGCAGCACTTATTTGTTGCGTTGCCATTGTTTTGAGCTAAATCTGTGATTTCTCAGACAAATGATGCTGACACACTCTCAACAGAAGATATTTGGACTGCAGCATGGACTTGCTTTGTCTCTCAGGTGGACTGCACCACGCAGAGGTCCGGATAGCCGGGGAGAATGTCTACAGACACCTGAAGCATGAAGGAGGGACCCACCGGGTGCAGAGGATCCCTGAGGTGGGCCTCTCCTCCAGGATGCAGCGCATTCACACAGGAACCATGACCATCATCGTCCTGCCGCAGCCAGTGGAGGTAAACGCTCTTCTTAGCTTTTCATCACCTGTTTTTTTTTTTGTTTTTGTTCATGAGGAGTCAAAACTGTCTCTATTGCTGTTCTGCAACCACAGCTAAATGTCCACATAGACCCAAAGGATCTTAGAATCGACACATTCAGATCTCGAGGAGCCGGAGGCCAAAGCGTCAACACGACAGACAGCGCAGTGAGAATAGTTCATCTTCCAACCGGTAAAGGCTCTTACATTCTCTCTAAGAACAGAGAAATGTGTTTGTTCTCTTGAGGTGGCAGGAATAAGAACATTGTTAGAGACTTTTCACACTTTAGAACTTTGAATCTTCTCCCTGCTCTTCAAGTTAGTTTCACTTAAACACTGGCCTCGCTGCCATCACCTTATCCCACCAGGTATAACCGCTGAGTGCCAGCAGACGCGCTCTCAGCTGCAAAACAGAGACACGGCCATGCGTGTGCTGCGGACCAGGCTCTACCAGAGCATGATGGGAAAGGAGACGGAGCAGAGGCACTCGGCACGAAAGCAGCAGGCGAGTGAAACGGGCGACCGGACCTTTAAAATGTCACGTCTCCGAGGATGTTAAACTCACGCTCCCAAGTTTCTGAACACAGGTGGGTACGCGCTCCCAGTCAGAGAGGATTCGCACCTACAACTTCAGCCAGGATCGCGTCACGGATCACCGGATCGGATACGTCACCAGAGACATTAAGGTTAGATACGATGCAGTGCTAAAAACTGATTTTAGTCAGAGTCAGATTCAGATGTAATGTTCTTTTTGTTCAGGAGTTCATGAGAGGAGGGGAGGCGCTCGACGATCTGATCTCTGGTGTTCTTGAACATGCGGAGCGGGAAGCTCTGCTGGAGGTGGTGGAGAGTAACAGCAGCAACGTGACGGGACCAGAGACGGGACCGTCTGCAGACTGACACCCCGTCGTTCTCTCTGTGCATCCTTCTGCATATCAGGACATATTTATTACTAACGCTATTTATGCTCGACAAGACATAATTAAGACGTTTTTATTTTTGTAATAAAAATTAAATGATACATTTTGTGTTTGGGATTTCTTGAAATATCACGACAAATTTTAAACCAGAGTTCTTTTAAAATTCAGATCAGCAGTGACATTTTGAGCATTTACATACATACAGCTAAAGTTAAACACTTTCTCATGTCTCAGTGTCTGTGTGGCAGTTAGTCCCGCCATAAAAGTTCCCAATCACTCGTATGGAACTATTACTACTAAAAGAAACATAAACCTGAGTTCTTCCCCTCACTTTAAATAAACAACATTGCTGTTGATTCCAAGTGTCATTCGTGGTCCTCTGCCAGCAGGGTGGAACCACCTATCAGCTTCATACATGCACTTCCTGCTAAAGTCATGTCACACCCTGCATGTGTCAACCCTCCTGCACCATGACAGCAGCACTCAAGCTTTTCATTCAGTTGTTTTTGTAAACAACAAAGTGTTTTTTTCATATTAAGACAGCCATTTATTGAGATCATATTTATAAATTCTTGATTGACAAATGCTGTTAAGCTGTTTGTATCAGGAGGCTCCAGAAATACTAAATAATTTGAATAGCTGTTTGCAGACAGATCTGCTCACACCAGGCTGCAGAGCAAAAGCACAAACCTGAAGACTAAATATGTAGGAAATCAGAACATTGAAAGACAAAAACGCTGACTTTGTTCCCCGGTTGAGACTTTTCGGGGTTTGCCAATTTGTCCTAAATGTAAATTATGTAAAACTAAGTGGAACAAAAATAAATATCTTGCTAAAAATATCAAAATGTTCTGAGAAATGATTTTCTTTGCGTAAAAGTCTTATCCTGGTGGGTTCTGGTCGGCCCGGGTCAGTCGTCGTCGTCTCTCTGTCGGAAGCTCCTGGATTTGCCGTTCTGCGTTTTGTTCCTCCTGAATGAAGCCAGTCCACCCTCGTCGCCCAGCGAAGTGATGACACGCTCCTTGAACTTGGGCTTGGGCTCTGATGGGACGTCGGGGGGGGCGGCGGCGGCGGTCCCCCTCCACCTGGGGCAGCTGTAGGTCCATGTCTGCGCTGGAGGAGAGAGAACAGAAGAGCAGTTGGACCTCCAGCTGGCAGCGTCTCAGTCGGGTCAACCAGCACTGACAGGTGAGACACTTACTACGGATCCTTTTCCTCCTGAATCTTTTCCCAAACTCCATACGGATTAGCTGCTTTTGGCCTTTTGGCTCGTGTCTCTACTACCGGTGTCACCTTTTCCTCTTTCTTCTCAGGCTCAGCTGTTGTGCTTTGAACCTCTGGCTCTTTTTTAGTCTCCTCCTCCTCCTTGGGCGCATCGTCAGTGGTTTTATCTTCCACCTCTTTTTCTGAAGGCTCTGCCTCTGCTTTTCTTTTCTGATGACAAAAGAGGAGAAACTTATCAAGTCTGCCTTATTTTCCACAGCTTTGTTGAAGTTAAACTTCAGTTCCAGGACTGGACTCACCCTGAAGTTGATCTTTGGGACTTTAGGCTGCAGGCTCGTTTGTTCAGGGCCCTGCGCCTCCTCAGACGCCCCGTTGGAGCTCTCCTCTCCTGAGAGCGGCTCTGGCTGAGGGGCTGGAGGATCCTCCTGGCTCTCCCCCTCTTTGCTGGATGCAGATGCCTCATCAGATGGAAAGTCAGCCGGCTTCTCCCAGCTGGACTCTGAGAGGTGAGGGAGAAATGAACATGATTAGCAGCCGTTACGTAACAGCGGTTCAGATGAACTCGGGGGTGATCTGAGAAACGTCCACCTCCGGTTTCTGTGTTGTAGTAGTACGTAAAACCATCAGGACTGACGGCTTCCATCCAAGCAGAGCCCGAGGAACTCTAAAGAGAAATACAACAATATACAAACGGAGTATAGTTTGGAAATAATATGAAAACTAAAACTACATGGTAAAGAAAGAATGATTCACCTCCGGTTGGGCAGAGGCTGAACTCTTTCCCTGGAAACCTGCTGGCTGTTCCCACTGAGATTCTGTTGGTCAAACACATCAACAATACAACACATGAGTCATGATGAAATTAGTAAAATCCTGGATCATATTCAAATTATAAGCCGGTTTAAATAACATTTGCAAACAGATGTCAGACATCAGGTTTCCTCACCTCCAGTTACTGTGTTGTAATAATAGGTGTGTCCGTCATCTGAGAGGCCTTCCACCCAGACCTGCGTCTCTGTCTGCTGTCTGGGCTTTCCTGCTTGTTTTCTCTTCTTTCTTTTTCTGTTTTTTGGCCTGAGGTTTCGCCTGAGATTTCACCTGAGGTATCAGCTGAGGTCCCACATGAGGTCCCACCTGAGGTCTCACCTGAGGCTGTGGTGTTACTTGGGCTGGGAACTCAACCCTAACACAAAAACAGCTCATTTCAACGTTGTTAAACAAAAGTAAAATCTCCTCCCGAGGAGCTACATGATTTACAAACCATGTCATTACCTCGTGACTCCCTCTCCATCCTCTTCAGATCCTCCTCATAGGCCTTCAGCGCTGCCTCTTCCATCGCTGCGAAGTCTTTGGACATACGTTCCTCCTGCTTCGCCTTTTCAATGCTCTTCTTCTTAATCTGCAGTAATAAATATAGGCTGAGATGACTGACACCAGCAAGCAGCCAATAGGCAGTGAGCTTATCGTCCATGGTGTTAATTTCTGCAGCGTTATCTCTCCTGCCAGTCCTGAGAATGGTGCCAAAGTAGGCACGTTTTTCTCAGCTGTTAGTAGTTGAGTTTACACTCACATTTGTATTGGATAGTTTTATGGATGTTGTTGAGATGTGATAAACCTCGCCGCCCATATCTGTTTACATCACCTTTAAAATCAGCAACTCATGTGTCAAACATTTAATATCATTCAGTATTAAGTTGAACTACAGTTGTACGATTGTTCATTTATGATATAATAGTCGTATAACTATTATATCATATCATATAATATGACGTGGATCCACCCTTGGCAGCTAGAACACCTTCAACTCTTCTGGGAAGGCTGACCACAAGGTTAAGGAGTGTGTTTTTGGGGATTTTTGACCATTCTTCCAAAAGAACATTAGTGAGGTCAACAGATGTTCCTCTAAAACCTCTATGTGCTCTTCAGGATTGATGGAGCCTTTCCAGATGTGGAAGCTGTCCACGACATTGACACTAATACAACCCCAAACCATCAGAGATGCAGACTTTTGAACTGTCCACTGATAACAGCTGGATGGTCCCTCTTTTCTTTAGTCTGTAGGACATGGTGTCCATGGTTTCCAAAATGAATTTAACATATTGATTCATTTGACCACATTTACACATTGTAACACATTACCAAAAAGAAAAAGGAAAGATACCCTTACCTCTGTAATTTTGGCAGCCACATTTTCTTTGTGATTCTTCCCTCTCTCGTGGAACTCAATGCTCTGCAGAGCAAACACATATATTAGACAGACTGGAGATAACATCACCCGTGTCTTCTGTCCGACTGCTCTCACTCACAGGCTTGTTGTCCGCAATCCAGCACTTACAGTACTGGCAAAATTTCCTCGGTTGTGACTTCCAGTAATCAGCCCTGAAAATGCACAGAATTATTAAAAGAAAACATAACTGGAAACAGTTCAGATCACGTTTAGCTTGTACGGCTAACGAGGCTAACTTTCTGAAATCCTGTCCACAGCTGACAAATTAATCTGCCGTGCTACATATCTTTTAGATAAGACTTCCCAATGTATATTACTTACATTTTTGACGTGTGCTCTCAAAATACGACAAATCTTTTGATAAAACGCGCCCAAATATGAACAGAAGTTCTTCTTTTCTCACATTTCAAGAAAGACAACAATGTCCATTGATGATTGCGTCATCGGCACTCGCCATTCAAAACTCTTAAGAACCTGATCACTACTATATAATGCACATAGATGTATGTGTTCATAAACATGCGACGATATCGTGGTTATTACACTGATACGGGAAAGCTTTTACCATTGTAGTATAGTGATCAATTAAAAAAGAAAGAAAATCACGACAAATCGGTTGCTTCACTTTTCGTCCTAGTAAGAAATAGGAAATGCGTTTTTGAATTAGATTTTTGTAAACATTGTTTTGAGTTTGCAAATAAAACGAAGATTAAATAAAACATTTCGGTCTTTGTGCATCTACTTATTCAAGAATGAACGTCGTGGTAACAACAGTTTCCCATATGGTCTAGCGGTTAGGATTCCTGGTTTTCACCCAGGCGGCCCGGGTTCGACTCCCGGTATGGGAACTTGCCTTTTTCCCTCATGTGAAAGTTGATCCTGTTCTGATATAAATTTTTTCCCCCTACATTTGACCTAATTATATGATATCAGATATGAATTGATTTAAAAAGATTTTGGCCCCTTAAATGTCAGATTTTTATCATGCCACCATGCTTTTTTTTTTTTGTTGAGTTTATACAGCCTGAGATATGTCACACACACTTCCCGGGGTTCAAGAAAATACAAAATAATACATATACCTTATGAATAAAGCAGTGCATTTATAATGTGAGTTCTTGCCACCCTGTTAAAACCTTCAACATCAGTAAAAACATTTATGTGACTATTTATTTGATACTGTGCTGGAACTGGCCACTCAGAGGAAGATGCAGTTTGGATTTTTTTTTATTTTATCAAAATGGTTTTGAGAGATGAGATATAAGAATTGTTTGTAACAATTCAGTTCAATTCAACTTTATTTATTTGTTGTCTATTACAATACAATTTGTCTGTAATGACCCCTGAGCAAAAATTAATGTTAAGAAGCAGTGAAAAGTTAAAACTCCCCTACTGGGAGAAAAACCTTCAAACCAAACAGTGGCAAGGAAAAACAGCCTTTTAAGAGGAAAGTAACTCTGAGCAGCACTTGCTCATAACATATATCAACATATATATACCAGGACAAAAACTACTAAAGAGAATAATGGAGCCCACAGTTAATGATCTTTTGTTCTGTAAAAACACACAATTAGAAGTAATGAAAATTAGTTCATAAAAATGTTACACTGGGTACATAACTACATGGTCTTGATTGCTTTTTTGTTTGTGGAATGTTTAATTGTTGAGATGGAAAGTTTGAGTTTGTTTTTTCTGTTTAATATTAAACAGAAAAAATATATATTTCTATGCTCTGGGTTGACATGTCTGAACATGAAGCTCTCTTTGGGCAAAAGTTACTGGTAACATCCTGGACAGGTTTCCAGTCCATCCCAGGCACGCACACCTATGGACAATTTAAAATCACCAATTAACCTGACACGCATGTTTTTGGACACGATTACAGGTAGAACATATAAACTCCACACAGAAAAGCTAGGGTTTGAAGAAGGAAGCTTCTTGCTGGGAGGCAAAAGTTCAAACCACTATAATGATCAATGATTGTGTTTTCAAATATAAATATTTGAACCCCTAAAATCCCATTCCCAGCTTTACCAGCATATTATACAACTATTATTATAGCACCTATTTATACAAGCATCTAAAAATATATATATATATATATATATATATATATATATATATATATATATATATATATATATATATATATATAGATATATATATATATATATATATATATATATATATATATATATATATATATATATATATATCGTTTTTTATTTTTTTACATTTTGTAAATAAATGATTATATTTCGATCAATCTTGCAAAAAAAATGTTTTTATTACATACAGTATTTTATAATGGTACAAACACGAGTATGTTTTTAATGTCTTTAAAGGGAAAAACGGTAAAAAAAACGGTTAGAAAAAAAAAAAAGTCACAATGTCAAAACGTACTAGCTAAACAAACAGAACAGTGCGTCACTGTCTCGTGAGACCTTGCCCTTCTATCGATCCATCCAGATGTCGTGTCGAAGGTTGTCCACCAGATGTCGCCACATTCAATTGCGTCAAACGCTCCGAAAGCGCAGAAGAGCGTTTCAACCCAGCCGCCTGCGTCATCACAAAGGGCCGGGACAAAGGGGTTGCGATTTAAAGCCGCGCGTGACGGGTCGCACACCTTCCAGTGAGATCCTCGCTGACGGTGGGGGGAATCACTTTCCTGTCCAGCTCAGCGCGTGAAAACCCTCGGGGGGCCGCCCATGCACGGTGCCATGGCCGCGTCCTCGCACCGGATAACCCTGGGGCCGCTGGTTGCCGCCATCGACCAGGGCACGAGCTCCACTCGGTTCTTGGTAAGAGCGAAAAACCCGCGTGAGCGCGAGTCAGCGGTGTTATTTTAAATGTGTGGCGCAGAAACGCGCACCCACCCCCCCCCCGCGTCCTTGAGTGAACCGTCCGGATTCCTGGAGCAGATTCCTGGTTGCCGTGACAGACTTGTGCTCCTTTATGAGCCGTTACGTAAAATAACCGCTTTAAAAGGCTGAAAATCACAACCTCCAGCTTAAACTGCTTTTAGTTTACAAAGAGGGTAGAAATGCCCCCTTCCCCCCTTTAAAACAGTCTGTGTTTATCTTTTAAATCTCTGCAGTTAAATCTGGATGAGCTGAGTTTATTTATTACAACGTTTTTCCATTGTTACTAAACGTATGAAGCTGTCTGTTTTATTACACTTTGAATATGTCATTAATTTTGCGCCAAAAGTAAGTACGATATGAATGAAAAGTGAAGAGCAAGGAAAAGGATAAAAAAATGAAAATGCACATGTGCTGAGATTTATTTTGTAAAAAAAGAAAAAAACTGTAAGTGTGCCACAAATAATCATAACAAAACAAATGCTATACAAGATGAATAATGTATAATGTATATATTACCAACAAAAAGTTGTGCATATTTGGCTTTCAGATAAAATTTCAGAATTTAACTTAAACGGACTATAACCCTTCCAAAGTGAACTTAACTTGACCTCTGAACTTTTGGACGTCCAACTGTTCAGTTTTTGAGTACTTATTGCATAACATGTTGTTATTTAACAAGTTGAGCAACTGCCAAAATCACGACCAGTGTCTGATCCATAAAAAGTGGTAAAAAGTTTGACTGGCACAAGTCATCTATGACCGCAGGACGCTTCAGTGCTTCCACGAAAGTTTAGATAAAACCGTTTGGAGATGTACGACCTTTCTTTGTTACGACTGATGGAATTGTTTAGTCCTAATGTTTCAGTAATAAATGTTTCTGAATGCGTGTTAGTGTGTGCAGAGATATTTTAGCCTGTTATAACTGCCTGGAAAGATGCCACCACCTTTGCACAGACACATGACTGCTGGGCTGTCCAGAACATTGCAACACTGCTCGTCCTTAGTGTTTTATTTTTAAACGATTGTTAATATGAAACTACTGCAGGAGTTTGTGGGAGAGAAAAACAAAACAACAAGAACAAAACAGAAATAACCTAAAATTGGTGCACTTCCTCTTGCTTCTTTGTGGGAAAAATTCAACTTTATTGTTATTACACATGTGAGTTACAAGTAGGGGTGCACGATAATTTTTGAGCCGATAACAGGAACTTATGACGTCATCCCGATAAGTCCGATATCATGACGAACAGCGCCGATAACATATATATATTTGTCAACACGACAGTACCTCGCTCCCATTCAAGGCAGTGAATGTTATGTTCAAGTGACGTCAGTATAATCAGAAAAACGATTTCTCAATAAGGAAAATCAAGAATACCCCCTCGTGCCAGAAAACAACTCGTTAACTCGGTCATAATTTTTATAGTTGCTGACTTGAATTGATATTCGCAGTTTTTTTTGTTACACATAAAAATAGATAAGGCTGAAAGAACGACTAGCAAACAAGGGAACGGAGGAATTTACGTTACACCTTGAATGCGGCATTGTGGCAGAGTGCACTGATTAAAAAAAAAAAAACACAGCTAAAGTTTCAGAAGAAGATAGTTCGCTGGTTATTTGAGACAAATTCTCCAAGCGAAGGAGGGAAAATTAGCACAAGCTTTGATACGTAAAACCCGATCAGTCACCTGAAACAAAATCATCGCTTCCATGGAGTTTTGAAATCGCGCTAACGTGAGCTAACATGAGCTAACGTGAGCAAGCCAGCACCAAGTCTCCCCTCCGCTAGGTATATGTGTGTGTTATCGGTTATCGGCCTTTAGGAGCTGAAAGTTATTGGTATCGGTTTTAAAAAACAGTTATCGTGCATCACTAGCTACAAGGTAACAAAATAGAGTTTGGCATCTAATCAGAAGTTGCAACATTTACTGTAGATGCAGTATACAGGTAAGAGCAGTGTGTACAGATACATAATGTTTATATCATCCTTATATGAAATAGAGAATGTGTAGTCCACTAATTGTGGACTAAACTAATTGGCGTTGTTTCTTTTGTGCTTTGTTGAAGGTGTTTAATTCAAAAACAGCTGAGCTCCTGAGTCATCACCAGGTGGAAATCAAACAGAGCTTCCCTAAAGAGGGGTAAGAGACTGACAGTCCTCCCTGACTTAATATCGTCATTCAGGCTCCTGCTGGTTGATAATGATTAACC
The DNA here is from genome assembly GCA_018398805.1 of Hirundichthys speculiger. Taxonomy (NCBI): domain Eukaryota; kingdom Metazoa; phylum Chordata; class Actinopteri; order Beloniformes; family Exocoetidae; genus Hirundichthys; species Hirundichthys speculiger. The sequence goes on along the minus strand of JAGFBZ010000089.1, from coordinate 358,632 downwards.
AGATGATGCACAAACTTACAAATGCGTGTTTGCTTCTTTGTTGTATTTTTTTTTTTATAATCCTGATGTTCAGATGGGTGGAGGAGGATCCCAAAGAGATCCTGCAGTCGGTGTACGAGTGCATGGAGCGGACCTGTGAAAAACTGACGCAGCTCAACATAGATATTTCAAACATTAAAGGTATTCACCTGGAGAACACGGGGGGAGAACGTCACTTTAAAGCATTTCAAAGATCTGAAACCTTTGTACCTTTGTGTTTATGTAGCTATCGGAGTGACCAACCAGAGAGAGACAACACTTGTTTGGGACAAAGAGACGGGGGAGCCCCTCTACAACGCCATCGGTACAGTTTTGAATCTCTTTACCAGCCTGATGTGTTTTCTTCTGTTTTGGAGCATCATTTCCATTTATTTGAGTAAAAACCTGGGATTTTGTTCTGGTATCACAAATGAAAGCGTGGTAGAAGTTTCAGCTGCTCTTACAGTTGGATGTTTTTGAGATTTTGAGATCAATTCTGTATTTTATTCCAGTGTGGCTGGACCTGCGGACTCAGTCGACAGTTGAGCGTCTCATAAGTAAAACACCAAGAAGGAATAAGAACCACTTGAAGGTAAAACTATTCTTCTATCATGTAAAGACCATTATGTAATAGTATTGATCTCAGATGAGTACTTGAGTGTCTCTCTATCTGTTGTGTATCTGTAGCATAAAACGGGGCTCCCAATCAGCACTTACTTCAGTGCGGTGAAGCTTCGCTGGCTCATGGACAACGTGGACGAGGTCCACGAGGCCGTCGTGTCCCACCGCGCCATGTTTGGCACCGTCGACTCCTGGCTCATATGGGTGATCACACTAGCTGCCTCAGTAGCTTTATACATGTCAGTGAAGTGATGCACGTATAGATGGTGGGAGGAGCTTATGTGTGTGTTTCCTGATGGCTCCCCAACAGTGTCTGACCGGGGGAAAGTCAGGTGGAGTCCACTGCACAGATGTGACCAACGCCAGCAGAACCATGCTGTTTAACATTCACACATTGGACTGGGACCCAGAACTTTGCAAGTAAGACAGCTGTTAACTGTATATCCCCATTTTTTAATATTTAAAGCAAATCACTAATATCTACAGAGTATCTTTTTATACTAGAATAGAAGAAAGTTTGTGGAACCGTATGGAAGCTACTGGACGCTGGTCCTTACCAGGTCTCCAGAGACTGCCTGATCAAAACGAACAGTTGTTTTTTTTTTTTTTTTAATCTTTATTTTTTATTCATTTTTTAAAAAATCCAGCTTCACATCGATAGCGTGGTGTTTTGTGTGTGTTACTGTCCACTCGTACAGCAGTTGTGCACACAATGAAGGCTGCCGCATCGATACGCCTGCAGTTCAGCTCAGCGGCCACTGATGTCACCGTGTTCACCGTCGGTGGACGGCAGTGCTGTTGACTAAGGCTGTAGCGATACACTAATCTCGCGATACGATCCGATACACGATATTCGGCTCACAATGTGATATATATATCGATATTCATCTTACAATACATTAACATAATTTTCTGAAAGATTTTAAAGGGACAAAGTGATTTTGGTGACGTCTTGTGAGTGTTCCAATGACTTTGTTCAAATTAATTGAACTGAAAGCATCAATTACACATTATATGGCTGACAGGCAGCTTGCAAATGCTGGACAAAATGAATAAAAAGATTTGTTGAGAAAAATAGTTTCATTTATTTAAACAGTGCAAATTGTTGCTCGCAAGATTTTAAAGGTGGGACACGGGGGTTTTGAAAGAAGCTTGGAATATCGATACCCGCGGCTGAAAAATTGATACTCGATAAAATTTCGATATATATCGCAGAATCGATAAAATCGCTCAGCTCGGCTGTTTCACACGTGAACATGTGACTGGGAGATTCACACGTTCACTCCCTGTTCACGGTCACCTGCATGTTTCTGTTGTGGTGTGGTTGCATCCAACGCTGTCATTTTTAAATAGCCATTGATGTAAACAGGGTTTTGTGGAATGCATGGTTGATATGATGTTAAAAAAAATGAGGACATGAAAGTCGTCTACTCGAGCAATCAATGTCAAAATTCTGCAAAATCATCGCTTCTTTGGCATATCGTCTACACGCATTAATTTCGACGGACGGTGTTGTGTTGATGACTGACTCATTTATTCTTTTTAGATTTGTGAGAACCACGTCCCTGATGTTTTCCTCCTGCATGAAATGTCATTAAATACGCACCTCACTGTTGCTCTGAAGCTGAAAATGATCAAAGGGTGTCCTTAAATAGCCAGGATAAGATATTTATTTAATTTTTAAACCACAGATCTCACAGCGCTGCATCACTGAAAGGATACGACCTGAATGTAGGATAATATCTTGAATCATACTTTGTTTCAGATATTTTGGTATTCCTATGGAGATCCTGCCCAGAGTGAGGAGTTCGTCAGAAATTTACGGTCTCATGGTAAGCTTGAATAAATGTTTTGTTTTTTTACGTGTGCAATTTTGCCGTAGTCAGTGCGTAGATCAAGTTTTCTGCTAACAAATCCATTGCTGTGTCTAGTGTGACTCTAGTGTTTTGTTCAAAGACAGGAATGTCTCATGCAACAGGCCACTAATAAGATAAAAAGAGGTTTGTTTTTCTTTTTGTAGTGTATTTTTTTTTTTCGGCTAGTGTGCTTTTAGACTGTGCATGACGGTTGTCTGAGAAACTCTTAGGCATTTTTATTTTTTGTGTGTGTGTGTGCCATTTGTCTCTTTTTCTCTCACCGGTAGAAAATATGTTCTAGTCGGGTAAGTGACACTCGTCTATATTCATCGTAACGGAGCGTAACCCACCCTGCTTCTCCTTGACCCGAACGAGTACACCATCACACTGTGCATTTCCAAGTTTCAGTAGCCCAGTTGGTTCAGGACAGTCGTAGGAGCATGAGGATCTTTGGTGCAAAAGCTAGCAGAAGACACCACCTGAAATCCAAACTCTAGATGGATCCTCTGCAGCACGTCTGTAGAGGCGTCTGTATACCAGTAATGGACGTAAATATAAGCTTTATATTACCAGACGCTGCGTTTTCTCAGTGATCTGCACACGTAGAACATTGGAAATGTACCGGATGGTGCTACTGTGGTGGCATGCTGCCCACGCTGGCTGTCGTTGGTGCCTCCCGGTCAGAACATCCACCTCTGCAGCACAGCTCCTGAATCTCTTCACTCTTCTGGGCCAGTCACTCACTCTGTTTGCTCTCCGAATGTCTGAACTGAAGTTGCACACGGGAGTGAAGACGTTTCACGTCATGCAGGTTCACACTCTTCATGTGCTTTGTTTCCCCCTCTCTGTTTTCATTGTCACGCGTTGCTTAAACTCTGCTGCTAGAAATAAAGCCTGTGTATTTGTTTTTGTTTGTTTTTTTTTGTTGTTATCTGGCTTCAGGTAGTCAGATAACAAACTGTCAGTGTGAAAACAGGTAATGTTGTTCCTCATAGAGATTAGAAGTATTTTTGTTTTTACATCCGTTGAATTGCTGCATTTTTGCAACAAATATGTTGCATGAATTACACTTATTTGCATAATTTTAAGAATGTTTATCAGCCTTGGTATTTCAAATTTCTGTGTAATTGTCAGTGTAGACGGATATCCAGATACAGTCATGAAAAAAATTATTAGACCACCCTTGTTTTCTTCAGTTTCTTGTTCATTTTAATGCCTGGTACAACTAAAGGTACATTTGTTTGGACAAACATAACGATAACCACAAAGATTGCTCATAAGAGTTTTATTTAAGAGCTGATATCTTACCATTTTCCATGGTTTTCTTGATTATAACCTAAATCACTTAAGTTTTTACATCAATAGCTATGGTGTTGTACTGCCAAAAACACTGCTTTTATGCATTCAGTGTTTTCTTTTCTGTCTGTTTTAGTCACATGATGACGTTTAGTGGTACCAGGTATTAAAATGAACAAGAAAGTGAAGAAAAAATGGTGGTCTAATAATTTTTTCCATGACTGTATATCAAACATACTAGACATATCTCAGATCAGAGAAAATGAGGATTACATGGTAAATCTCTTGACACAGTTTGAATTTTTCCCCACAACAGAAATCTGGATCTCTGTCGGGAATCCCCATCTCCGGGGTAAGTCTCTCTTCTGCCGCACATCTGCGTCCCTAATGTGCACCTCCGCTGTCAGAAGGGTTCATCGGGTCTGTTTTTAATTTTAAAACAGTGCCTGGGGGATCAGTCAGCGGCTCTTGTTGGGCAGATGTGTTTCCAGGACGGGCAAGCTAAAAACACGTAGGTGGCTTTCTGCGTTTTCCTGCGCTTCTGAACGAATGGCAGCTTTGTCAAGGATTCACGTGAATGTTTGATTTGCCGTTTCAGGTATGGAACTGGCTGCTTTCTCCTGCGAAATACTGGAACCAAGGTGCGCTACTTCAGACTTGTCATTGAAGATAAATCTGGATGCATTCGCCTGCAGTAACGTGCTTGTTTTGTGTGTTGTTCTGCAGCCCGTAATGTCCGACCACGGTCTGCTGACCACTGTCGCCTACAAGCTCGGCCGGGACAGACCTGCCTGTTATGCACTGGAGGTGAGTGATGTCAAAAACACATATAAATGCAGCTCTGCCGACGTATAGCTGATCTGTTTAACTGTTTTGTTCTCTTCTCTCAGGGCTCGGTGGCCATCGCAGGAGCCGTGGTTCGTTGGCTGCAGGACAATCTTGGTATCATTGGGTCGACTGAAGAGCTCGGTACGTCCTGCACTGGATAAATCAAATCCCAGCAGCAATTTCTGCAGGGTTGTGGTATAACTTTACCTTTAAAATACCTGCAGAGGTTGCCACCTATGCACAAGTAGAACAAAAAAGAGTTGCCTGACTCATCCCCGGTTCTTTCTGTTTGCAGAGAAGTTAGCCGCGTCAGTCGGTACATCCTACGGTTGTTATTTTGTTCCTGCATTTTCGGGTCTTTATGCACCTTACTGGGAGCCCAGTGCAAGAGGGTATGACCAGCAAACACTCACGGGTGGCTGAGTTAACCACCCAAGCGCTCAGATTCACTCAGTTCCGATGTCTCTTGCAGGATCATCTGTGGTTTAACTCAGTTTACGAATAAGAGCCACCTGGCATTCGCTGCCCTGGAGGCCGTCTGTTTCCAGGCACGAGAGGTAAGCGCTTGGAGCGTAACTGGAAAACTTGGTTCCTAACCGTTTTATAATGCATCGGAGTTTAAAGTCGTATGAATTGTGTTTGGATGCAGATCCTGGACGCCATGAACCAGGACAGTGGCATCCCTCTGACTCAGCTCCAGGTTGACGGAGGAATGACGTCCAACAAGCTGCTGATGCAGCTGCAGGCCGACATTCTCTGTATTCCTGTTGGTAAGAGCTGCGTTTACTTCCTGCCACACGAGTAGGCAGGAGATTCCCTCAGATCTTTTCCAGGTTGTTCTTGAGATTAGTGCTGGGCGGTATACTGGTTCATATCGAATACAAGTGTTTTTTTTTCTTATGATATGAATTTTTCATATACTGTAATACCGGTGAGTATGTACTGTAGCGTACACAACGTTGGGAATGCCGCGCTGCGGAACGTAAATGCCGCAGAACATTGTTTGACAGGGGACTGTTTTGCTGTTGCACTGGAGGCACAACACTCTACTCAGCGTTACCAGGTGTACAATAATTATCGTATTTGTACGATAATTTGGCCCTCTGTACGATGTACGATCAATAATCCAAAAAAAAAGCCAAATGTACGATAATTTGACTTTTTCAAATTATTGCCTGCCCCAACTGTTTGCTGGAGAGTGTTTTTTTTTTTTTTTTTGTTGTGAACCCTGAAGGCATCTGTTCCCATGTGACGTGTTTCCAGCCAATCGTGCTTTGCTGAGCGGGAGATACGAGTGTTTGTCTTAGAACAACAAGCATGATAGGTTGAATGGTCAGCTGCGCTCGCCCCACGAGACACTCACAGTCAGGACCAGATCAGGAAGTCGAGCAAGCGAGATTTAAACAGACTTTATGCAGAAGAGAAAAACTAATGGGGAAAAAATAAAATGAAATGAAATGAAAATTAAATGAAAAATACTTTATTTATCCCATAAAGGGAAATTCAATAGTCTCCAAGATGGCCTCCAGGCCTCATAACTTGGCTCTTAGTTCCCACCTCTCATTTGTTTTTGGGGGACACATTAGTCTAATGCAACTGTAAGTTGGGCCTGATGTGGTCCCGTTAACCCATTCAGTACTGACGCCACGAAGCTGTGAGCGCCTGTGGGACGCTATTGATCACTAGAGTGATTATACTTGACTATAGCGCATCATTGGGCTTGTTATTTTGGTTATGGCAGATGCATGATAATTTCCCTCAAAATACGATAATTTTGAGTCTCTGGTATGATAATCCTACATTTCTCACCTGGCAACGCTGACGCTACTAGTTCGGGACAGCGAAAGTCCCGAAGTGGAAGCTCCAGAACGGCGACATGAGACTGAGGAACTTCTTCCTAAACGAGGAGCCGTGTCTGTTGCGTGGAAGTTCTTTGGATTTAAAAAAAGACGACGTCCAACAAACTACAATAATCTGCAAATGTTGCCGAGCTAAAGTTGTAGCCGCGGGAGGCTACACCAGGCTGGTGTTGCCTCCCGCGGCTACAACTTTAGAACGTTGTTTACATTGGCCACGGTTACATGATGTTTTTTAATTCGGATTTAATTATTCCGAATTATATAATTCAGAATTAAACTATTTTCCTTCGAGTTTACATGGAAATAGTAATTCTGAATTGAGGTTTATATGGAAAACACGTTTGATCGGCTTTATCCAATTCTGCCTAAGGTCTGGGTGTTGGGAAGGGTTCTGATTGGATGGGGGGGGCGACGTCTTTGCATATTTACGTCTACCGGAAGGAAGAAAGCTCCTGCCATCTGTTCTTTTAATTATTTCCAGTTCCTCCAAGCTATTTATTAAATAAATCATCTCTGCTCTTGAACACCGTTTACTGCGTGCTGCCATCTTGAAACTTTGTTTCGAAAAACAAGCCCAGCGCGGAATATAAGTGTCATCGCGACAGACGGGCAAGAGAACTAGCATGCTCAGAAAGACTGGAATTAATTTAAAGCAGAATGAGTATATACATGACCACGGAATTATTCTATTCGGATTTAAAATCAGAATAAACCAGCCACTTACTTCGGAATTAAGTTTAATTCGGAATGGACATTTTCATTTGGAATTAGGTGTTTACATGGTCATTTTTAATCGGATTTAATTTTAATTCTGAATTAAAGAGGAATTAAACTTCCCACGTAAACGCACTGATTGTGTAGTTAATGTTGATTTTTTTACAAAATATGTTTTTTCAAGTTGTTTGCAAAATTTGAAAAATAAAAGGGTTCTGTATTTTAACTGCAACTATCATGCATTCTGATTCCTTCACTTAATCAGAATAACGAGTGCCACTTCTTTGTAAATAGCATCATTTTGTGAGGCCATGCAAACCTGTATTAATACTAGTGTAGATATGAATGTTTTTCTACAGTAAAATTTTTAATTTTTTAATTTTAAGCCAATTTACTGCAGGAATTCCTCTCTAAATGATTAGAAAATGTGGTTAACACCCAGTTGTGCCTAAAAAAAAAAAAAAAAAAATACAGTGATATACCGTGAAACCGATATAATTTTGAAAAATACCGTGATATAGATTTTTGGTCATACCGGCCAGCACTACTTGAGATGCGAAGCAGTAAAACTGTTTAGTCGTTTTATAAGGCTGTTGTTGCCTCCGTCTGCATTCCCAGTAAAAACGGCCATCTTGTTTTCAGTGAAGCCATCCATGCCAGAGACCACGGCTCTGGGTGCAGCGATGGCAGCGGGAGCAGCAGAGGGGGTGAGCGTCTGGAGCCTGAACCCGGAGGACCTGAGCGAAGTCACGTCAGAGAAGTTTGAGCCTCAGATCAACCCTGAAGGTGCGAAGACCTGCGGCCTCCAGAGGAAGCGTTGCGGCGTTGCGGCGTCCCGTGGTCTTAACCGTCCCTCTGTTTGTGCTGTGCAGAGAGCGAGTTTCGCTACGCGCGGTGGAAGAAGGCGGTGGAGAAGTCGATGAACTGGGAGACGACGCAGCCCGTTGCTAATGGAAATGGTAATCACGCACACGTGGAGCACACCTGCTCGGGGTGATCCCCGCCCACTGGAGACACGTTGGTTGAATCTGTGACACGCTTAATGGCGCTGGGTCTCACTCATGAAACGTGAGCAGAGCTGATTTCTGTGTGAACTGTGCGTTTGTTTTTCTCTCCTTTCTTTCTTTTATTTTCCTTCACCCAAAATCACATCGAACCCTCTCACTTCACTTCTTGAATACTTCGCTGGACAGAAGTTGCAGCATTAAATACCTGCAGTAAATCCTGCTCGCACGAGGAGCAGCAGAGCCGTGAACCGCTTTGTTTTTTCGTTTTTCTTTTCTTTCTGTTTCTCCTCCAACCTCAGGTCTCACCGGGAGCATTTTCAAAAGCGGAGCTGAAGGTTTTGAGATCTTTTACACCTCCTGGCTTCATGCTAATTAAAGAGCTCATGAGCGCGCTCGCCACCAGCATTCATTCACTTACACACACTCTTGTGGCAAAAATCCACGTTTCATGCAGCGTTCGTGAATCTGGAGCAGAGTTTTTGTCGGGGGGGGGGGGGGGGTGATTTTATCTGTAACTCCACTCAGATGTACAAAGATTTCATGAATGAGACTCAGTTCGTCTCAGGTACTGATTCTGGTGTAGTCGGTGCACCTCTGCACACTCACTCTTACTGTCTCAGAGGTCAAAGGTGAGAAACGAAACAAACAGAAGTCAGCTGAGGTAACTTACTCGTTGCATCAGCCGATGAGCGAATTGAAATTGATCCAGTTTTGTTCCTGTTCCCTCACAGTCTTCTTAAATATTTTCACAACCAGGAATGCCTGTCTGTATCTTCAGTACCTAAGATGTTTCGTCTTTGGCCCAGTTGTGGCCGAACCCTTCCAGATGTGTGGAGACATCTTAAAGAGAGCGGGAGAAAACGTTGACCCCCCCCGGTCTAACCGGCACCGAGACTTTTCCTTTGCAAACGGATTTCGGGAGGGGCAGATCGTCATCGGTGTGCCCTGAACTCTGTTCAAAGGTGTTTTGAAATGATCGCTGATAAGTCATGGACGTGAGATAATCTGTGAGGTCCAGATAAGATTCCAGACGAGCCTCTGTTTCCAGAGCTGAGCCCCGTCTCCACGTTACCCTGATAGACAGACCTGCTCGGTTTCACCTCCAAAAGAAAATTTACTTCCAAACTGTTCATTGTAGTTAGTCTTTTGTTTCTTTTTTCCTCCAAAGTTTGATGCTGACGATGATTGTTGTGCTTTGTCTCTGTTTGGAACTTGATGGAAACCAATAGGTGAAAGCAGTATCTTCAGCAGCATCCCGCTGGGCTTTTACATCATGGGCAGCATGTTGATGTTAATCGGTGCAAAATACATCACAGGTCAGCGCATGTGATCAGCCTGTGATGTACATGTGATCAGTCTTGCTTTTAATCAAATTCTCTTTTTAATTAAAGAAAAACACTGTAGATGAACTAGATTTCTGTCTGTGTACTGTTGTCTGTCGCACTAGAGCCAGTTACTGTGCAGTTTCTATAAGGATTAAAAAACGCTCATCGTAGAACTGAGCAGTTTTGATGCCAACGACTGTAAACTGCAACGTATGGAAGTAATCAGTGCCATCTGAGTTTGAATACAAATTTTTAAGATTGAAAATTTTCAGCATCAAAATCAGACTTTGAATTTAAAAAACATCAGATTTCTAGCACTGAATTTTTTTTGTTAAAAAAAATTCAGTGTTAAAAAAATTGTTTTCTTAAAATATTCAGTTTTTCAAAATTCAACACGCAAAGAAATTCAACACTTCACAAAATTCAGTGTAAAAAAAAAAAAAATCAACATCTCAAAAAAAGTCAGTGTAGAAAAATTCAATTTCTAAAAATTCAGTGTAAAAAAATTCAACCTCAAAAAATTCACTGATATTACACTGATTTTTTTTTTAGAAATTGAATTTTTTTACACTGAATTTTTTTGAGATGTTGATTTTTTTTTTTTTTACACTGAATTTTTTGGGGTGTTGAATTTCTTTGCGTGTTGAATTTTGAAAAACTGAATATTTTAAGACAACAATTTTTTTTAAACACTGAATTTATTTTAACAAAATAAAATTCAGAGGCAAAAAAAAAAAATCAGTGCTAGAAATCTGATGTTTTTTAAAATTCAAAGTCTGATTTTGATGCTGAAAAATTTCAATCTAGAAATCTGGTGTTTTTTAAAATTCGAAGTCTGATTTTGATGCTGAAAATTTTCAATCTTAAAAATTCGTATTCAAACTCAGATGGCACAGAAATACTTCCATACAATGCGACCCGCGCTGACAGTGAAACCTACTCTCTTTTATTATTTTTCTTTCGATTTCAGGTCACTACTAGTGTCGCGCCTGGATCTGTCGAGGCAGAAACTAAAGTGGAAGCAAGTGCTCGTCATTCTGGACCACCACCGGTACTCCCGCTTTACCTTCTCTCCCAAAAAAAAACCATTCCAGAACATCAACGAATCCGGATGACTTTGAGCTCCCAGTGGGATTTTTTTTTTTTTTTTTTTTAAAGGTTATTTTTACGCTTTTAGTTTCCGTGGCGGACGTGTCGGTGCACGTCGACATGCCAGAGATGGGTTGGCGGGGGAGCACATGCAGTGTTCTGTTTTTTTAACAGAGTAGGTTTTACATTTTGAGCCAGTTTGTGTAGAAGTTGTCGACGGTAGTTGAGTTTATTGCCGATGTGCGCAGACTAATTTGCATTACTTGTCATTTCACTGTTAATCTTGACGACTCCAACAGTCATCTGGTGATGTTTTGCTGTTTAAAAACCCTCCACTATGAGCTGCAGGAACATTTTTAGAGCACTTTATTATTTTTGTTTTGTCTCATAGATGCTGTTTGCAACAAAACTGTATGATTTTTTTTTTTTTTTTCTTTTTCTGGAGCGGGCCAGGGATTACAATACCTCGGGAGTAACTGAAGGGGCTGCTTTCTGTCACAATGAAACTATAGGTACATCCATTTTTTAGTTTTTTTAGTTTTTCAAGAACAAAAAAATGGACAAACGTGGAAAGAAAGGGCATTATGACGGGATTTCTGGCATTAAAGTTGAAGAGTTGGAGGTGAAATAATGAAGGTAAATGTTTGTTGGGGACCAAAAACATGAATGGAAGCAGTTTGGATTCGGAACAAAATATGTTTTGCAGCAAAATGTCAGTTGATGTTCGACTTAACGGTAAATAGGACCACATCAAAATAAAAAGCAGAGATGAACTCTTGTCATTTTTAGCTCAGTGAGCCCCCTGTAGGATGTTATGTTGTTCTCAGTCACTCTCATTTTCTCTTGTGTCATTACTGTCTGCAGTCTCTTAATCTCCTCTGCCACGATGTCCACTGTCGCTCTATCGTTGTTTATTGTAGTATTTTATCTTTGTTGATGTGTGACATAGTGCCTTAAGTGATATGCAGTGGCTACAAGACAAAAAACACACAATGGGAATCCAGAGTTACTACGGCTGGTTTATCCAGATAGTAGAGAGACCTGGAGGGTTAAATTCTTCCAATAAGTAAACAGATGATCGTTCAAAGTCCTTCTGTGCTTTAAGCCTCTGATAAGACTTAAAAAAAAAAAAAAAAAAAAAAAAAAAAGTATGAGTGTTAGTTTAGACAGGGTACCCTGCAGACAAACTTTATTTTTAATCTTCTAACTGTACAGAAAGGGGCCACAAACTCACCTCCTTTTGCATCTATTGACAGCAGTTTGTGCATCTTTTGGGAGTCGACAAGATGGCAGCGACCAGAAGACGCCTGGACCAAAAGTCCTTTTTATACACTTTGTACACATGCAAAGTCAGAATGACTTGAGTTTGTCTGAGGTCCCGTCCAAACTGTCATCTAAGTGGAATGATACTGTTTTTCTGTTTTGTCTTCTCAGACGTTTAAAGTAGTGCTTTTATTTTGACGATAACCCCCAGTGCTAACATTAACTTCCAGGTTGTTGTAAACTTATATTCCGATCAAACTCCAAACTGCTTTGATTTACGCCGTTTTGGTCCCCAACAACAGTTTTGCCATCTAATAACAGACCTCGGGTTATTTTAACTCCAGAACGTCCTTCTCACTGCTACGCCATGAAGTGAAATAGTCATTTTTATGACCAATTTTGGTAAAAATGATACGGTTTTAAAGATCAATCTCACTTCGGCTCTCAAGTGGCTGATGAGAATGTCATGGAAAGGAAGTGAATATGGGAAAGAAAATGTCTGTCAGTTTTGGAGTCAGTCAGGTGCTTCAGCAAGACTTGGATATAATTTTACCTCAATCAAATCAAATCAAATGCAACAAACAAATCGGATGCAAACATTCCAGATGCATCTGTAAAGGAGTAGATGAATTGCACTGAGGAGTCTGGGTATATCAATACCTAAATCAAAGGGAGTTTAGTTAGATTATCGGAGGAGGGATTCCTCCTTTGCTCTCTGTTCTGTTTGATTAACACCACAGGAGTTAAATTGTTGAAGTGTGACACTACATGGGTGTCAATGTTTGTTCTCTTGCCCAATATTTGTCTTGTTGCTCTTCCGTGTGATTCTGGGAGTAAATAAAGAAAAAAAAAAAGAAAGCCGGTGTTTCACTGAAGGTTGGTGTCGGGACAAGTCGGTTCGTTTCTTCTTTTATTTGCTTTGGATGCCGTGCAGCTACTTATGAAATCGATCAGTCGACCTGCTGTGTGATACGATGGAGTGCTATTCTGGGATGTAAACAGAATTTACATGTGGTGGGGGAGGGAGGAAAATAAAAAAAACTGCAAACAACAAGGAAGTCAAGACCTTCAACTGTGAAATGAAACGTGGTTTAACTTGCTCTGCATGTTCTTCCTTTTATGAGCCACGGCGTCTGTATCTGTCACATAAAACATGTACAATCCTGTTCAATTTCTCATGACAATAAAGAGTGATTTTACTCAGTCTGGTGTTCCACGTGTGCTCATCTTTAAAGGAGAAACTTGTCTCTGCATCACCTAAAGTCATGGAAAAAATTATTAGACCACCATTTTTTCTTCACTTTCTTGTTCATTTTAATACCTGGTACCACTAAACGTCATCATGTGACTAAAACAGACAGAAAAGAAAACACTGAATGCATAAAAGCAGTGTTTTTGGCAGTACAACGCCATAGCTATTGATGTAAAAACTTAAGTGATTTAGGTTATAATCAAGAAAACCATGGAAAATGGTAAGATATCAGCTCTTAAATAAAACTCTTATGAGTAATATTTGTGGTTATCGTTATGTTTGTCCAAACAAATGTACCTTTAGTTGTACCAGGCATTAAAATGAACAAGAAACTGAAGAAAACAAGGGTGGTCTAATCAATTTTTTCCATGACTGTATATATGATTGTTCAGTAGAGCTGTGTGACTTTAAAAGAAATAATAAAAGTGACTTTTTAATCAAATCTGCTCACTTTTATTTTTGCTTTAACAATGAAGACCTACTTTCTCTTCAGTCCTGACAAACATCTCACACACAGACAGGATATTTGGATGCCAACAAGCAGGATTTGTTGGTGGGAGGAGTTAATTTCTGAACATATGAGTCATTCAGGGACTTTACTTTCATTTTACACGCGGATTTTCCAGTGGTGGTACACCTGACAGGTAAGGCCCAGCTAATTCCTGTTCACTATATGAACTAAAGGGGAGGAGGGGGCTCACCTAGAGAGGCTTTTACTCATTTGAATACATAAATCTTGCGTATCGATTTTTCAAATGTGCAGTTTAAACTGGATTTGCATGTAAACTGATCCTCAACGGACGTCAGACTTGCCAAATGAGTCCTCTAACTTTGAGTCGGACTTTAAACAAGAACAGAGTGTAATTCATTTCAAACTTGACCTCCAGGATTAACTTTGATCACCAACTAAATTGTTAAATGCTTTTATTTTGAAATCGATTCCAGATTCACCTGAGCGGCCCAACCAGGAACACACATGCCAGGTGCGGCAGGTTTTGCGCATCACACAGACTGGTGAGCTGGTCACTCAGGCTTTTTTATTTTATTTTTGGTCACCACCTCAGCTCTGGTAGAAACACGTTGAAACACCTGTTTTGTCCTCCAGGTGTGGAGTGGGAGCAGCTCGGTCGTTAAATGACTCCGTGAACATGTTGGATCCCAGAGGGAACGAGGTTCTGCACGCGGGAAGCAGCTCCAGTCAGAGTCACGGTCAGTGTCCACACACACACACACACACACACACACACACACTGATCTCTAAAATTTACAAATATCAATCTCGTACTTCTAATTGTCCCCAGAAAAGTGGACTTATTTGTTATTATTGGGGAAGTAATGAAACCTGCGTGAGTTTACTGACACACATTAAAAGTTTACCAAATAACATATTGTCATTGTTACTCAAAGTACAGTAGTTTTCTTTTTAAGTTCAAACATTATAAAAATAAACTTTAATTTAATATGGAGATCAATAGAAAATTTGCCACATTTAAGGGATATAGGTGCTGAAATCATACATGAATTGTCTCTCAGCCTATCTTCCTGTTATATCAACTTATAGTCCACTTCTTTTTACTTTTAAAAATGGTAAAAATAAAATTGACTTAAAATGGTAACAACAAATAAGCAAAACCATGTGCATATTCATACGCACCATCCTCACACCTGTGCGTATATACTTAAGCACACCCTTACACACATATAATCATACATATACATGTACCATAAAATAAAAAAAGATATGGAATGATAAGCGTGTAACTATATACATCCAGAAAGAGATATGGTAAAGGGAACATACAGCAGTTTGGCTTCACTGTTTCATAAACATACTATAATGGTCAAAACAGGCACATATACTGCCTCCATCTTTCCCTGCATTGTAGGAAGCAACCCATCTTAAGATTTATCGAGAAGGTGATCTTTTCCATCTTATATATTTCAAAAGTCACATCTATTCAATCGTTAAAGCCTTTTTCCCAGCCGTCAATAGTATACCCATTAAGTATGTAGCAATACCTCTCAATTCTAGGGGGCGAAGACCCAGGTACATGGTTTTAAAATCAAAAGGTATTTGTATATTAAAGATGGCTCCATGTATGTCAGTCCAGTATTTCAATATGTTTTGACAAAACCCAAAAAATATGATAGTGATTTGCCACTCGACAACCACAATTTCTCCAACACTGAGGGTTACCGTTGTCGTAATGTGACTTCACATGTGGGGTAATAAAAAAAAAAAACTTCCATGCATGAGATTTTGTGCATTTCCACTGAAAGGAGCGTATAATCCTGCCATTCCTCCTCTGTTATTTGTAAACCTCCTTCTTTCTCTAATATATTCAGTGGAGTGATTCTCCAGAGCCTTAAGACACTTATATAATTGTATGCATTTATAAATAGTTGGGTAAAGGCTTTATTGGTATCTTTAGTATCAATCTTTTTGATCTTTTGATTGTAATAATTTCTTAATTGGAAAAATCTGAATTGATCCTCTCTTTCTAATGTGTATGTCTCTCTTAGAGTATAAAAGCACATGATTTCATTTTTTTCTACAATGCCTTTTTTTTAATCTAGGATTTGAATTTAACCGTATTTTTTAATGTGGAATATTTTTTGTACTAAGCAAAAAAAGATACCATTATGTCCTCTGACACTTTATGTAGGGCATAAATAATTTTAGTTGTATATTATAAGTTGAAACAGCCAGAAATATTTTTTTTTTCCCCCTCAACGTCCCCAACATGTTTTAGTCAGAATACCTACCTGGGGGGAAAAAAAACAAAAAAAAAAAAAACAATACAAAACTCCCTCTGATTCGGGAGGTACTGATTTATATCAAGACTGAGAACAAAACGGGGATAAATGTCGACGTGCTGAACCTCAAAAGAAATTCCGGGTTACGTTTTTTCCCGTCATTTCGGCGAAGACAAACATCATCACCAAAGGTTACAGGAGGGGTGATCTTGTCAACTTTGTCTGGAATAACTGCAGGAAGCCGCTCGCGCAGATCTGTAAAGACCCGGAAGAGGGCGAGCTCCGCCCCCTTACACGTCACACGCCGTGTTACCCCGGTAACCGCTGTTGGTTTTCCCTTCAAGCCATCCAAGTAGAAGGAAACATGACGTGTAGGGACTGATTTAAACCTCGCTGTTTGTCTCTTCAAATGTAACTATGCTTGTGTTGATACAAGAAATGTGATTGGTCAGCTCGGTAGATTTGTTTTCTTCTTATTTCCTGCCTCTGCTTCTTTGTTGTTGTCTTCAAGCCAGGTGGAACGTTAGCTTGCTGCAGTGTCTGTAAAAACGACTGATGTTCAACACTAAAGAGCACCAACTTGTATAAATTTACTTTATTTGCTCATGTAAACGTGCGCTACGACCCAAAGCTGCACGGTTGTGTAGCAGTTGGTATAATTACGATGCGAGTCGTGAGCAGTCACGTATCAACAAAAAAATATCCAAAATGGCTTGTTGCTGGAGCAGGAACATCTGGAAATGACTGTTATCGATCCAAGGTGTTTTTTTTTTTCATCGTAATTTTGCAGCTCATGTAAGAATGATTGCATGAAGCCCATCATGATTGGTTTGGTACATTTTGTACCGATGGACATGACTGTGAGTGGTCACCGTACAAGAACCGATTCAGGAGAGAGAATTTTCAGGAAGTGAGTGGGTGTGGCTTGCCAGGCCAGTGTCATCTTGATTTATTTCAGAGATATATCTCTTAGCCAGATAGCTCACGTTAGCCCACACACGAACCAGGTCCATTTCATTCATAAGTGCTGTTATGAAGGAAACAAAATAGTTTAGACTTTCAATGTTACAGTAAATGCAGCAAGATTTGAAATGTGTCATAAGGCTCATAGAGTTGTTATGTTATACTCTTAAGGACTTTTTTCATAGTAAATGTAATGTAACAGAAACATTTGTGCATATTTACTACAAATGATGTCCTTTCAATGTCTTTTCAGGCTGTCTGTTTACTGATCTCAGATCACCAGGATCTATCCAGGTGTTGGAGAGGAACACTGTGAAAGAACTTTTAATTAGGAGACGGCCAGGTTAGTCACAAAGTTTTTTTTTTTTTTGATGCAGTATTCATAGGTTTGAATAAAGACAAATCACTTTAAGCTTCCGTTTGACAGTAAAACTGAACAAGCCGATTGTCTTTCAGAAACTGTACTCGGTTCAGAGCTTCAAATCTGCAAAATTTGAGGTTTTTCCCACCAACACACGTCCTCATCTGTCAAGTCCTTCCAGCACCAGTGAACCTGAACGGGACCGTTCGCATTCCTGCCGCCGCTCCTGAAAATACCCGCCTGACCGTGCAGGAAACGCAGCGTCCAGCCGTGCACGGACAAGATGCTCTGACTGCTGAGGTTAAAGTCACGTTATTTCACTGGCAAATACAACAAGAGGCCCAGAAGGTTGAAGGTCTTTCTGCTGAGCAGCTGAACATGCAGGACTCTGACGGCGACACGTACGTATTTCAACACCGATGATGCTTAAACGACAGGGTTTTCATCTACAGTTATTTTTATGGAATTAAAATTTGACAATATGTCTCCAACGGTGAGCTGTTGAGCACTTGAGAAGCCTTAAAAAAAAAAAAGAAAC
Organism: Hirundichthys speculiger; assembly: GCA_018398805.1. Classification (NCBI taxonomy): domain Eukaryota; kingdom Metazoa; phylum Chordata; class Actinopteri; order Beloniformes; family Exocoetidae; genus Hirundichthys; species Hirundichthys speculiger. Next base: position 340,885 of record JAGFBZ010000089.1, on the reverse strand, counting down.
TATAACAACCCAGTTAAATGTCCAACTAAAGCCATAAAAACTCAGTTAAAAATTAAATTAAAAAGGTGGGCTTAGAGTTTCTTTGTAAAAATGTCCACATGCTCAAAAGTCCTCGGGTAGATCATTCCCAAGACGTAGCAGTAAAAGGAGGCCTCGCCGCCTTGTTCTCACCCTGGGAATGATTAAAAACGTAGAGTTGACCATAAAACTGGTGTAAAAGTGCCGTCTGTCAATAAGCTGTGAAAGCACAAATAAAGTGATAAAATGTTAACATCTGATAACTAGGTTAGCATTCAAAAATAATACAAAAGAAGGACAAACCCCTGGAAGGTCACTCTCATTGCTCTCACGTGAGAAAATGACCTGTTAGCGTGATAGAAACAGACTTTTCTCCAGTTTTACATCATTGCAGGTGTCTGTTTAAAGTTTGTGCCGATAATTTCTTTGTTGTGCTTGACAGCGCAGGATATTTGCGATGAGACGAAAACTAATAGCTGCACGGCTTGTGCGATAATCAGGAAATAAGCACAAGACAAGGCCGCCGTGTTTTATTCTGGCTGCCTTCCCAGTATAAACAAATATGAGCCGTTCAGCCAGTTGCACATGAAGCTGGATCAAAACCAAACTGATGATTGAAAGTAACCCACATTAAAGTGCAGGACTTGAACTGAAGAAGAATACATTTTTTTCTAACACTTTGTTGTCATCAGTCCAGAATCATGTTGCTCTTCTCAGATTACCGTATTTTCTGGACTATAAAGCGCACCTGAGTATAAGCCGCACCCATAAAAATATAAACAAAATATATATTTTGTCACATATAAGCCGCACCGGACTATAAGCCACCGGTATCCAAGCTGAGAAATAATATATTTACATGGAAAGAGTGTTTATTCACATACCTGAACTGACACACCTGGATTAATCACCTGGATTAATCAGTTTGTCCAATAATAATAGGTATTAATGCTCACAAAATGAATGTAGAGTAGCATAGCCAACATAGGCTTGCTTAACAAAAACAGAATAGCCTTTAACTACTCAGTTTGTTTTTTTGGGTTTTTGCTCTTCCTGCTAGAGCGCCCCCTAAGGGCTGAAGAAAAAAAATCATAGAAAAGCCACATCTCTGTGTAAACCTCATGGTTTAAAGCGTGGGACAAAAGTAGCGGCTTATAGTCCGGAAAAATACAGGTAGGTTAGTTGACTGAAAATGATCAGAGGGTCCGTGCAGCTGCCCTGGGGAACACCACGCCCATGCTTCCTTACAGCTGAGGCACTCCCAAGCGATTACTCATTCTTTCAGTCACGGTGCCTGATGGCATTTACGCTGAAATCGTACATTAAAGGCCTTTTTAATTGGATGTCGTAGTCAGTTACAGCAAAAGAAACTTTAACGTTGAGTTGGATGGCAACTTAAAAAAGGAACTGAACATGTTTGGGAAGTGTTTCATTAAATGTCTGACATGTCTGGTCTCACTTGATGATATTCTGTTGACTCTGGTCCTTTTTTTTTTCCTGGTAGTTTTCTTCACATAGCCGTGGCTCAGGGTAGGCGGGCTCTCTCTTATGTCCTCGCCGCCAGAATGGCAGGAATTGGCTCCCTGGACGTGAAGGAGCACAACGGCCAGGTACGGACGTTTCCAGATGGTTGCGTCATTCGTTCTGGGCTCTCACGGCTTCGTGGGTCACTGACCCGTGTTGTTCGTGTACAGACGGCGCTCCAGATCGCAGTCGCCACTGATCAGCACCTGAATTGTCCAGGATCTCCTGCTCCACGGCGCTCAGGTGAACACCAGGGACTCGTGGGGTCGCTCCCCCCTGCATGTGTGCGCCGAGAAAGGCCGCTTCCTCAGTCTTCAGGTAGGAACCTGGTGTGGCATCACTGAATTGATGTGTAAAGGTGAAACTATTTTACATGTTTGAAGCAGAAAGGTGAGTTTTTTAGAGAGAACCATGTGACTGTAGTCCACCCAACAGCAGCTGCTCTACATCACCTGGTGTCACCTGTCTGCTGGTGTGAATGAGTCTGTTGATGATGCGTGAAATCTTTCAGTGTCTTATTTTAGGGTTACCTCTGTAGCCACAGTTCAAATTTAACCAAAGAGAAGACGACGACTGCTGAAAAGTTTTCCTCCCAGAGATGCTATTACTCACAAGCTGCACATGCGCACGCCGAGTATTTAATTTAGTTTAGATGTGTTGAAGCTTGTGCAGATGCTTGTTTGGCTGCACATGACTGGACTACTGTGGAAGTTGTGACAACAGGATCAGTGATTGTGTGACTCACCTGACTGAACCAGGAAATAAACAGTAAAAAAAAAAAAAGAAACAACACACTCCCTGTTCTGGTTCCCCTCCGGCTGTTTTATGTAAATGTTGCCCGTTGATCGGGGCAACAACCTGAAAGCTGTACAGAAGGGTACACATGAAAGATAACCTCTAGACATGTGCCGACTCAAAGATCAATTTTCATGGTGTTTTAAATTAAAAAAAACAACCCAAGTCAGAAATTAGATGAATATTTTAGTGAATAAATGTCTATTGGACAGTGTTTCAGTCTTCATTTCAGGTATGAAAATGTGTTTAACTTAAAAAAACATGACTCTAAACTGTGCTTTTATATGAGCCGTCATGCAGCTAAAGTGATCATTGAACAGCTGCCTACATTTGCAAACATTAGTGCTTGTTTTTGTGATACTTCTCAGATTAAAGTAGTTGAGTCCTGAAAGCGGGGGACAGTCCTGAATCTGCAGAAAACATGAGCCGACATCTTGTAGCTTTAGCTTTTAATGAGAAAAAACAATTTGCTTTTTAAAAGAACATTCCAGAGTTAAACCAACCCTGGATCTATTACTAATAATTTTAATCAATTTTGCTTCAGGGATGAAGTATTTTTGTACTATTGCTTAGTAAAGACTGGAGGACCATTATAAGGAAGCAGAGGTCCATGAACTCCTGTCCTTTTAGCATCTACTGACAGAACTTTGCAGGACATTTGATGGTCGACTTGTTATCAAGAAGGCAGCAACCAGACTGACGTCCTCCTGCAGCCTCTTTTATACGCTTTCTGTCCACTTACAAACTCTAAATCACTTCTCTTCAGCCTCCTCTGCATTATTGCTTATGTCAGTGGTGCGGCAAACTGTGGTACGCGTACCACCGGTGGTGGTACGCGAGCGCTCTCTGATGGTACGCGGGGGAACTTTCCACATTATCCCTTTTTAAAAAAAAAATTAAATCTGAAACATACAATGCATTATAAATACGTTTCAAATGAAATTCAGGTAACAATAAATAACTACAATAAGGAATAAACATCTCTCCTGTGTAGTTTAAAGCTTATTGATGAAGGCATATATGGCTCTATTTTAAAATTGGCCGACCCTGTTCCCACCAAACATATTCCAGAACTGGTTTAAATCAGTGCTTTAAGAAACTTATCTGATAATAGCTCCTATTGTTGTTTTTAACTTTGGTAAGCCAAGCGAATTAATTTATGAATTTAGCTCTCGTGTTTCCTCAAACGGCGTTTTAGGGGACTTTCATGCTGTTTTTTGGACCCTGGAGTTTGAGTTGCTGAACTGGTGAGTCGGATCTCAGATCAGGGAATTAACGGCCAGATCAGCTGGCCTGAGATCAGACTGATGGTGCCTCCTCCTATTTGTTCAAGGCTTTATTTTAGACGAGGAAACTGATCCTGAAAAAACAAAGTCCATCACTGTGACGTTGTGGTTTCACTCTTCAGCTGACCTGTTAAGTTGTAACTGTGTTAATATTTACCCACGTGTTGACCTTTGTTTCATTGCTCAGATTTCCCCTTCAAATGTAAAGTTCTAGATAATCTAAACAGTAAGCATTCTTTTGTTTCCCCCCCCCCACAGAAGATCTGCAGGTACCCTGACAGGGACCGGCCAGCTGATCAATGTTGAAATGTTCAACTACGACGGTTGGTATGCTTGATAAGAGGAAGCTTAAACTGTTGGGATCTTCATGGTGATTAAATCAGGCTCATCTCTGTGTGTGAAGGTTTGACCCCGCTCCACACGGCGGTCCTGTCTCACAACGCCGTCGCTAGGGAGACGAGGCTCCTGGAGAACCCCTGTCCGTACATGACGACGGAGCTGGCGCAGAGGGCGCGCGTGCACGTGGAGTGCATCAAGACTCTGGTGCACGCCGGGGCCTCCTGCGCGACGAAGGTGGAAAAATATCACTGGTCCAGTTTAAAATGTTCTTCCCTGCTTACTGACGTTAAATGTTATTCAGCAGTGAAGTTTAAAGCTCCAGGAGGGGCTTCTGCTCTTTAACTTTTGCAGAAATGACCTTGTTCTTCATGTCCTCAGGATCTGAAAAGTGGACGGACTTGTCTTCACATGGCTGCTGAGGAGGCAAACGTGGAGCTGCTTAAGGTTTTCCTCGACCAACCGGTGTCGCTGGCCTTCGTAAACGTTAAGGTCGGGTTTCTCTTTTTTAAATAAAGCAGTACACAAACTGGGAGGTTACAAATCTCAGCTATGACAATCACACTGGCACATTCAGAAACAACTCATTTAAACGTCCGATGGTCGATAAATGTCCCTGTGTTTCAGACATTCGGTGGGAACACGCCCCTGCACATCGTCAGCGCTCTACAAAATCATAAATCTCAAGTGGAGGCTGTGAAGCTGCTGATGAGGAAGGGCGCCGACCCGGGGACGAGGAACTTTGAAAACGAGCTGCCGTGCCAGCTGGCGCCGGAGGGACCTGCCGGAGAAAAGGTAGCGCCCTGAAACGTTTGTGCCGGTATGAGGAACAGATGTTGGTGGAAAACAGGACCAAGTAACACGCAGCTTGTCTGTTTTGTAGGTGCGGCAGGTCCTTAAAGGGAAACGTGTACATGGCTACAGTCAAGCTTAAGAACACCGTCAGTCAGACGGTCAACTCTATGAAACTATTTGCCCAAACAAGGCAGATGCTTGTTGTTTCAGTGAAACATGCCACATTGTTCATTACTATGTAATGCTTTCAAGGAAAGGTTTTTTTTTTTATGGTTTGGGGGTGTTCAATATTTCCTGCTTTGTGCTGAGAATCACTGTGGAACGAAGAAGCTTCATGTCATGATGATAGTTGATATCTGAGGAGTCATTTCATTATGACAAAAAAAAAAAAAATTGGTATGGGGAAAAGTTTAGTTTTTAAATGTTCACTTTCATTGATTTCTTTTTGAAAACAAACAATACTAATCTTTTTAACACTCCACATATTTACATTTTATTTTTGGAAGTGCTGTTTATTATTCAATTTTTCACAAACAAAGACAAAAAAAAAGAGCTTGAGCTTTAAATCTTTGACATTTAAGATCCAAGGGTGTTTTCAAAGTAGTAAAAATCTGAATTATGTACAGAATTCATTTTTTTTTTTTAACATGTACTGATCTGTTTGATTTTCTTAAATGTTAAATTTCAACTTGGAAAACTGTATTTGCTTCTTAAATGCCCGTTTAACTCGTTTACTGTCACTGTCTTCCTTTTATCCTCTTCAGTCTGTTAGTACCCAAAATAATACGGCTCAAACACAAACAGTAGTTTTTTTTTTTTAAACGATAACAGTGAAATGGCAGAACTCGTGTACGGCGTCGGGTAATTACAGGCTGCCCAACAACTGATTTCCTTCAATGCACGAATATGTATAAATATAGAAAAAGATGCTGAACAGCAGCACTTCTGAGCGTCTCTTCCACAAAACATCTCGACTCCCAAGATCCTCTTTGTCCACAATAATGGTGGAAGCGTGCTGAAGTCCAGATCATTTCTTCTTCTTGTCCTGTGTGGTGGAGAACCACTGGTCCAGAAGCTTCTTGCTGTAGTAGATCTGCCATCCGTGCACCTGCACAGCGATGACGATCACGAGGTACATCACCGACACGGCAGAGAAGCCGAAGATGAAGCGGTACGCTTTACCGTGCCGATAAAGCTGCTGCGCCACAGGGAACATCTCCATACCGCCGTAGATCAGCGGGGCCACGCAGAACAGTCCGGCGCTGATCATGGAGATGACCAGGTAGCTGATGTTGTTACGGGGCAGCGCTAAGAAGCTGAAGACTGTGGGAACTATGCTCAGCAGGTACGGGTACTCCCACTGGTACGGAGACGCCACCACCTTGTGAGACACCAGGCTCAGCTGGCTGACGATCACCTGTGACAGTTGACACGAACTTTTAGAGCTGGCAGTAAAATGCACGGAAATCTTCTGAAAAGGTTTGCCCTCACCTGAGCAGCCATCAGCACCCAGACTAGCAGATGGACGATATTGAGTTTACGGATTTCAGACTTCAGGGCAACGCTGAAAGAAATAGGAACAGTCAGAAGGCCCAGAAAATACACAACTCACTAAAATGCCACTTTTGGGTGAAATTTATGTAAAATGTTCATGCTTACAGTGATGCATCATCAAGGTAAGATGGATTTTGAGGTGTGACATGTGTTTTTTTTTTTTTTTTTTTTTTTACAGTTAATCACCTTGTAAGATAACAGCATGTTATAAGTACTGAAACATGGAAACGTTGGATGTGTGTTCAAAGGTTTAGAGAAGGTCAAATTAAGGTCACCCCTAGAGGTTATAGTGCATTTTGAAATGTGATCTTAAAGATGAATATCCCTAGCTTTCTGAGAGTAGTGGATACAGGAGACAGTTGGGAGATGACGGTAGAAGAGCCAACCTCATCTGGTAGTGAGATGCAACCCGCTCCCGGTGCTGAAAGTCACTGCCATCTGTGCCCTGTTGCTCTCGGACCTGCTCGAGAAGCCATAGCTGATGTCTGGAAGCAGAACAATGTGGAGAAAAAATAAGGGTCACCTGCAATGATGAGTTTTAAATGTGTTAAACGCATTCATACATATGGTATCTGTGCCCCCAACTATATAAACCTTACAGATTTTCCAAGTAAGTGCATCATTGTATCTTTAAAAAAAAGGAAGTAATCCTATATAAGACACTAAGAGAGATTCAAAGACAGCCAGGGAAATTTAGTGAATATATTTAGCACTAAATGGGTCAGGTGGATAACACTGGACTGAGCCACATCATGGTCATTGTCCAGCCTGCACACATAATCTTGTTTCCTGCTTCATTAAATATCTGTTGCACAACATAACCGCCAAAGCGGACATCCAAATCACATGAATGTGAGTTCTATGTAAAAGCTTATAAGTAATGTTTATTAAAACAAAACAAAGATCTACAGTAGCAAACTGCACAGTGAGTTGACCAACCAGTTGTTCAGAGGTTCGTTCATTCAGCTCTTACTACTAGCAATAAGTTAGCTCGTGTAGCCTTCCGCAGTCCCTCTTATTTTCTGGCTGCCAACTCAACTGGTTCATCTAAAGCTTTCAGTAAACGATCTATGTCACTTCAGATGTCGTTGTTTTTAACGCATAGCAGGTTGAATTAAAATATAAACATACAATAGCTGACAGAAATTTAGCCATTGAGCTAACGAGCCGCCCGTTCCGTCAGTGTTATTAATAGCTAGCGGTGTCGAAATTTGGAGTAAATGGTGACGTCCACATATCGATCACCTCGCTTACCTGTTATTTCCTGATATTTTTAATTTTCTTATTTTAAATCAAAACCAAATCCAGTTTAACAGCAGTCACTGTACAGCTACTTGGCCATGAGTGTAGGAGGAGGGCTGAATGAGGGGTTGATGGGAAATTGTGTATGACGTGTCATATAATGATTGGTCTTGATCTCCCAACTGTTAATGAATTACATTTTTATGATGCTCTCACAAACTAAAGTATACGGAATGTAACTGTATCTGTAACCCGTAGCCTATAAAGTGATCATGATAAAACAGATAAATGTTTTAACATCTAACATTAGCAACATGAAAAACCTTAACTCTTGGTTAACCATTTTCCTGCGTTTTCCTCCAAATTCTAGACATGCATAACATGCACACAAACTGAAGTACATATTAAACCCTGGATTAAATGTCACGAAACTGTCCACAAGAAGCTTTGTAAATCCCCGATTTGCTGCCGATGCCTGGGGTGCGGTTTGTGCAGTTGGTCGCCAGGTGGTGCTGTGGCACAGTCAGACTGCGCCGCAGCAGTTTCTTTGAAAACTTGACCTTTGTCTGGGGAGGACCTGTCCGTAAAAACATTATATTATTTATGTGAATCGAGTTTTAATTTCGCAGCCAATGCTGTTTTTATTCATTGGCATTATATTTGAAACTTAGAGGCTTTCATTGCCAATCCTTATTTCAGTGCCAACCGCTTCCTGCTCAAAGGGACCAGTTCCTACAGATAAGCAAATGTGATTTTTTTTGGTAGGTGAAAAATACGATATGCTTAAGTCAAACAATAAAATACTGAATTACATCAATAACTATAAAATGATTATCATAAAATAATAATAATAAATAATAATAATAATAATAAACATCCATTTTGTTACAATCTGTCTCACCCCTCTATAAATGTGATTGGAAGCGTCCACTTCCTGTTTGCCAATTTGAACTGTTACCTGTACAGGTGTGGATGGAGTGGAGCCCATGCAACAAACATTTGCGTAACTACACTTTCACATCAATCAGTGACTTTGAATCAGTCAGTTGTGAATGTGTGGTTCAAATGCTGGATGATATTTATGTGTCCTCTCCCCGCTGCTCTTCTCCCTCTACAAATGACTGCACCTCAGGGGACCCTTCTGTGAAACTCCTGAAGTTTGCGGACGACACCACTGTCATTGGTCTGATCCGGGACGGTGACGAGTCTGCTTACAGACGGGAGGTGGAACAGCTGGTCCACTGGTGTAGTCAGAACCACCTGGAGCTTAACCCGCTCAAGACTGTGGAGATGACAGTGGACTTTAGGAGAAGCCCCCCGACACTCCCCCCCCCTCACCATCCTCAACAACACAGTGTCTACTGTGGATACCTTCAGGTTTCTGGGATCCACTTTCTCTCGGGACCTGAAGTGGACTTCCCACATAGACACTGTCCAGAAGAAGGCCCAGCAGAGGTTGTACTTCCTGCGAGCTCAGGAAGTTTAACCTGCCACAGGAGCCGCTGACCATCTTCTACACTGCCATCATACAGTCTGTCCTCTGTTCCTCCATCACTGTCTGGTTTGGATCAGCCACTAAGAGGGACCGGGCCAGACTGCAACGGACAATAAGGTCTGCAGAGAGGACAATCGGTGCTGACCTTCCCTCCATCCAGGACCGGTCCAGGGTCAGGAAACGGGCAGCTAACATCTCTGCAGACCCCTCACATCCCGGACACGGACTGTTCAAGCTCCTCCCCTCTGGTAGGCGCTACAGAGCACTGTTCACCAAAACCAGCCGACACAGAGACAGTTTCTTTCCTCAGGCTGTCGCTCTGATGAACTCTTAACAGTCACAGAGTGTCAGAAGAACCACAAAAAATTGCACAATAACATGTTAGCCTCTTAGCTTGTATATATTGCTGTATATTGTTGTATATATTGTGCTAGTAATTTGTTATATTTTTATTTTTATTCTAATTGTACAAAGAGCGCTTAGTAACCGGAGTCAAATTCCTTGTTTGTGTGCACAAACTTGGCCAATAAAACTGATTCTGATTCTGATTCGAGGATCGAAGATTAAGACCTTTTGATAAGTGATCAGTAACTTGGAAATATGGTGTTCATATGATGTTGATCAAAAAACCTGAAGTCATTTCCAAATTGAATTGAATATTAGCAGTCTAAAGCCTGTTGTCTGTTTTTCCTCCACATGAACGCAATATTTTGCACATAATGGATTCCTTAAGTATATAAAAATGACATAAAAACAATTGAGGTTTCAATTCAGTTTATTTGTATATTCACAAAGTAAACTCATTCAATGAAAACCAGTTGAGTCCAGATGCGATCCAATAATTTTCCCATTAAATTTGATCCCAAATCTAATTTAAAAATAGATACAAAACTAAATTGATTCAAAATGTTTTTGAAGTAAAATGTGGAGCTTTGTGATGTTTTTAATGGTGAATATAGACGTCAGTTTCCTACATTTGGAGATGACTAACACACTTTGTTGCTTTAATGTCAGAGTTTGATCTCTCCATGTTTGGATATAAATCTGCGGTTGCTTCCAGACTATCCTGAGGAATCTCATGAGCTGTTGTTGGTACGTCCATTTAAAGGATCTTTTCACGGTTAAAACAAGCACAGGTCTATTATTAGATGGTGAGATGAGTCACCTTTTTTTTGAGGAACAAAACAAGATGAATGGAAGCAGTTTTGAGTTAGAATGGAACATGTTTTTGCACTAAAATAGGCAGTTAATGTTGGACTCAAAATAAATGGCTATTTTTAGGCTCTGACGAGATTCAGAAATGTCATTCTACCTTAGTGATAGTGTGGATATGGTCCCTACAGACAAACAGGGTCATTTTAAATTAGTATTGGAACAAAGTGCATAAAAAGGACTGTTTATACGGCTTTCTCTGTACGGACCCTGTCCACACTTTTACTTGAGTGGACTTTTAGGGCTATTGTCAGAGGTTTGAAATAGTAATTTATTTCAATGTTGGTCAACTGCTCCAAGTGCAACATGAATTCTTCAAGATGAGGTTTACACTCAAAACAACTTTCCAGCACACTAGTTCCATTTCAGCAGAAGGATCCACATCAACGCCCCTCCTGTCACAACCATGACTCAAACCTGGGACTGAGACATCGGGGTTGTCTGTCTCCCACCATGTTACCTTGTAAAGAGCATCTCAGGGAATCGAACCATTTCCTTCTCAAATCTCCAACACTTGTGTCGCCTTCTGAGACTGAGACTTCTGGATTCTGTCACAAACACCTTCAAGAAGGTCTTAGTCTCCCAACAGACTGTGTGACCTGTGGCTTACAACCCTAATAAGTCTAAGCAATTGGTGTGCAATATGTTGGATCCTTTGAAGTTCTAGTTTTGTACTGTCCTTCCTTTCTGTCGTTCAAACTTTTGCAAAATGTGAATTTAGTTTGTTAGTTTCATGTTACTGTAGATAAATGATTCCAGCAGTGTCAGAGCGGGACTGCAGCTGCAGTCGCCTGCAGGAGGAGTTGAGCTTTGGGAAGCAGAGCGAGGGGTCATCTCTATCCATCAGGGTGGGGGGGGGAGGTGCAACTCGCCTTTGCACGCTTTATTTATTTACCTCAAACACGCCCTCCCATCCGTCCAACAGGCTGATGCAACTGTCTCCATCAGCCCAAACTGATGATGCAACTTCTGTCCATCACCTTTCTCTGTCCTCTCTGCAGTTCGATTTGGATATTTTAGGGTTTGATTCTGTGCACATTTGCGCACACTTTAACTCACGTTTAAGCAATTAAACAGTTAAATTTATTTAATTTAGAATGTAGATGATACCACATGATGCAGCAGACCTCCAGCAGCTGCTGCTCTGCATCGAGAACAGCTACATCAGCAAGTCCAAGAGACAAACGCAGGTGGACGGACAGGAAACAGTCCTCACACTCCTGGATCTGCCTTCACGCCGTCTTTGTAAATTTGTAAATACGATTGTGTTGAATGAGTTATTAGTTTCTGTTGGTCGAGCCCTCATGTTTGGTGCTACGCAGGATTAACCCACACGTTGAACCCAGGTTTAAGCTCAGGTTCTGGTTCAATAACTCCGGCAGCCTTACTGGACGTCAACAGGTTTCTGAATAAATGCAGGTTTTCAGTTGGGACGTCGTCGAGGAGCAGCGGCTCAAAAGTTCATGTTCTTCTCAGTTTGGTGCCTGATTTTAGTTCAGAAGTTTATAGGCTGAAATCTATAAACTTTAACAACAGTTTCTTTCCTCCAGACAGAACTGCATAAAGGTTTACAGGTAAACCTGTGGATGGATGGGCCGCTGTTCTTTCTAATGTCAAACGTTCACTTACACAGAGACGCACCGGTCTTTGTCTTCTCCAGCTTTAATAACGAGGATGATGGGACATTTGTACACGCAGCCAGAAAATAAACATGTAACGTCCAGACATCTGTGGAGGATTCAGCCATAAATGTGTTGCTGCTCAGACTCACATCCTCCTCTCTAGTTTCACTGAACTGATCTCAGCACCTTTAAAAACACAGACTCCTGTCCAACATCCTAACCTCTACTGGTGTTTATGGACATTAAATTCTTCATTTAGATCATCAAACATCTCAGTTTGTGTCAACCACTGAGCTCAGTGATGAATTGAACTCTGGTCTTCCAGTAACTTCTCCACTATTCTATCACTCTGAGCTGTTTCCTCCTGCTGGAGCTTCATCTCTTCAGCAGCATTTCAGTCTTCAGTTTGGTTGTTAAAACTCAATAAACCAGAAGCTTCAACTCTCCATCAGCTGCTGTGGTGAGGAGGTGAACTCAGTCCTGCTGAAGATAAAGCAGATGTTTAACTCTCTGAGCTGCTCACTGACTGGATCAACCCACCCAGAAAGACTCTAAATCAGAAAATAATCTCACATCAGTGACGTCTGAAGGTCCAACAACCAAAGTGGAAACTTGAATGAGATCAGGAGCTCCAGCACATCTGGACTGTTAGAGAGCTTCTTCAGTGAGCAGAAAACCTGAGTTCATCCCTCATGAAGTCAGAGTCTTCAGCTGTAGATCTTCTCCCAGAGGACAGGTGGTCCAGTGAGCTGGGACAGTTTGGAGCAGAGGGTGCAGGAGGACGACGGTGTTGAACGAGGAGCTGGAAACCACAAACAGGACCTGCGTGAGTCCCGGGACGATCCAGGTGCTGCAGGACGTGATGCGGTCCCTTATTGACCACATCACCTACTGACCTGTTGGCTGCAGGAGGTCCAGCAGGTCTCCTGTGAGGGACTTCAGGTGGACCAGCACCAGGCGTTCAGAGCTCTTCATGACTACAGAGGTCAGGGCGACAGGTCTGGAGTCATTCAGTCCTGTGATGGGGGGGTTTCTCAGGGACCGGGATGATCAATGAGCGCTTGAAACAGGAGGAGACTTCACACAGCTCCAGAGATCTTTTGAAGGGGAGCAGGGCGTCTCCTGTAGCTGCTGGTCTCCTCCAGGTCTCTCCACTATGATGCCAGATCGTTCGCTGAAAAGTTGTTCCTCAGCTTTTCAGTCTCTTGGCCTCTAATCTGAATAAAGACTGAAAAGTTCTCAGCTAGCAGCACACCTGGGTAGCTCAGGATGTTAAAGAGCTGTTAGAGGTTTCACGGTCAGTGAGTTCAAGTCCTTCAAGAAGACTGATGGTCCAACTGTAGAATAGTAGACACTGATGTGGCTGCTGTTGATATTTATGTAAACCAATGAGATAACTGATGCTTGGATGAGTTCTTTATGTCTCATGAAAAACAGAAATGAAAGCTTAAATGCGCTAACAGACACCACCACAGGACGAAGGGGACTGGGTGGTCTGGTGGGATCCTTCGTGGCCATAAGGTCCTACTGAAATGTCAGTGCCCGCTGGTTCAAGTCTTACCTGTCATCACTTCCAGTGGTGGGTATTTTATGCCAGTGGGGTATCTGCAGGTGTCTTGCAACATCTGCTATGTTGTCTGCTGGTAGTTCAGCCCCTTCAGTTGTGATCATCTGTCCTCTCCTTGACGTCCTCCACCGTCACTGGATAGCTCAGTGGATAAAGCTGCCGGTGCAGTTCTGGATTTGGTACAGAAGATCAGGGGTTCAAACCCCACTCAAGTTAACACAGACATTCAATTAGATGAGATATGATGATGCTACGGCAAGGGGGAGCCAGGACGATAGGACGGAGGGGGGCTTCACCACTCCCTCACACATAGAGGGTCGTTTATTGTAGAGGTTAGTTTGGGATTGAGCAGCGAAACTGGTTGGATGAAGGAAGCTGCTCTCCCTGTTAGGGGGAATAGGCACTTAGAGAGGTGAGGGGGAGGTGGGTAGCATAGGATGACAGGGTTAGGCTCTCGTAGGATGGTGAAGCCCCCCACCTGCTTGCAGTCCTGGATCTCACCTTGATGTGAGGCATCTGATGATGAGATCTAATGGGCCAGGCAGAACTTTTTGTGAGTTGCTGTAAATAGATTTTTGCCACTTGGTCCCACATGGTAGAAAGCTATGAGCTTTGTAGCAACTTGCAAAAAGTTCTGCCTGGCCCATTAGATCTCAGCATCTGATGCCTCACATCAAGGTGAGATCCAGGACCACAAGTCAGTGGGGGGCTTCACCATCCTACGAAGAGCCTAACCCTGTCACCCTATGCTACCCACCTCCCCCTCACCTCTCTAAGTGCCTATTCCCTCTAACAGGGAGAGCAGCTTCCTTCATCCAACCAGTTTTGCTGCTCAATCCCAAACTAACCTCTACAATAAACGACCCTCTATGTGTGGGGGAGTGGTGAAGCCCCCCTCCGACCTACCGTCCTGGCTCCCCCTTGCCGTAGCATCATCATATCTCACCTAATTGAATGTCTGTGTTAACTTGAGTGGGGTTTGAACCCCTGATCTTCTGCACCAAATCCAGAACTGCACCGGCAGCTTAACCCACTGAGCTATCCAGTGATGGTGGAGGACGTCAAGGAGAGGACAGATGATCACAACTGAAGGAGCTGAACTACCAGCAGACAACATAGCAGATGTTGAAGACACCTGCAGATACCTGGGGATGGTCAGAAGGCGGCACGGAGGTGGAC